>JAVDOI010000011.1:11814349-11994349 GCA_032191485.1 Leptoclinus maculatus
CTAATTGCATCGATAGTGTTTCACTGTTCATCCCACCTGGCATCTCTTGGGGATAATGAACTTTAAACAGAGAATTCAAACTTGACTTTTAAAAGAAGAAATAGCTCAAACTTTTTTGCATTTGCAGCTACAGCGATACTTTGACCTGTTGCTTATGGTGGCAAACGTTATCAGAGGTTCAAATCACAAACTGTTTCTACTACAATGCATAACATGCATGTTTTTTTTTTCTCAGTGGATTTTATATGGTTAAATAAAGAAAAGGAAAAAAAATAAAAGTTAGCAGTGTGGAAATCAGCAACATCGTCAGTGGATGGATGTGTGCTCCGGAGCTGCTGACGGTGAAAAGGAAGGTGGTGCAAGGTTGGCTGTCGGCTGTTGGAAGGGAGAGACAGAGAGCCCATGGGCCGTGCTTTTATGGGCTGTAAGGCCCAGCTGAAGTTGTTTAGTAGTTGTTTAGTTTGACACTTTGGCACCGTGGAGTTTAATTAAAAGATTGCCGCTTCTAGCTTGCTGGCACGCCATAGTTTAGCTCGTCATGCAGGTCCATTTTTTCAGGTAGCTGTCATTTCGATGCAACTCTGAAAATACAGCTGTTAATACATTATTAATGAGAGTGTCCAAACTGTGAGAAAATGGATGGATAAATGATGGAAAGAGGAGGAGGAGGTGCAGGAGGTGGAGGAGGGGAGAAATCCCAGACCTCGCCAGCATCTGTGTCCTGTTTTGTCACTAATCTCTTCACTGTTGCGTAAGGCCTTCGCCTCAACAAGCACTGAGCTCTCTCTCTCTCTCTCTCTCCCCTCCCCCCCCCTCTCTCTCTCTGTCTGTCTGTCATACTCCAATTGTCAGTAGTTGTATTTATACGCACAAGGCTCAGATGCTTCTTGTATGCCTCTGCATGTCATGTAATGTGTTGATTAAACACATTGATGTGTGAGGACACAAACAGTTGATGGTCAGATATTTGGCCCTTTGAGCGTTTGTGTTTGTGTGTGTTTCTAGATGGTGTTATAGGAGATTGAGAGCATAAGTCCTCAGAGAAGACCAATTACACAGAAGTAGGGCAATACGACACGTGACCTTCACAAACACACACACACTGGCTCACACAAACAGTGAATCGGAAAGAGTAGTTTTGGTGTGTGTGTGTGTGTGTGTGTGTCTGCTTAATCCTATTATTGATCAACCATTACACTCTAAGGAGGCAAAAAATGGAAGAGAGGGTGAAGGAGAAGTGAGCTTCTCTACTACTCTGTAAACGCTTGCTATCCTCTTAAGAAAACTGCCAATAACACAATTTCTCCATATTGAGTTTTACTTTCAATAACAAGAGTTAATTGTAAAGGCCTCTAAGACAAAAAGAGACATTATTTAAAGACTTACTTTAGTGTCACATTATATTGATCTCAGAGTCACTTTGAACATGTGTTGGGGAGATGAGGAGGGAAAGAAAGGAGGAGAGGTTAAATGAGAGAGTTTGCTGACAGGGTGTCTGGTGTCACTGCACTGCAGGAAAAAAAGTTGCGTGGAGGATGTAGGTGGTCACACACACACACACACACACACACACACACACACACACATCCAAGAACATACAATTATCTTCCCCAGTAAGACTGTTTGAAGTCCAACTGAAAACACTTCCTTTACCAATTGCTGTGTGTGTGTCTGCCTTTATATTTGCATATGTGACTGAAAAAGTATGTTTTCTCATTAGCATGAAGGCAAGTGCATGCACGCATACCCACACGCCCCCTGCTCATTTTGATTAGATGAAAGCTGTCACCACACCACATGAGATGCCGTTCATCTTTCATCTTCAATCAGCCATCCATCATGCTTCATCTCTGTCTCGTGTTTCCCATTTGTGCCCACAACTCTGGAGAATAATTTCACCCAAAACCCCCTGGCCGTTAACGATGAAGCAGAAATACCTGCACATCTGCCAAGGTTTCAGAAAAAGGTTTTGGGAACTTGATTCCAGCAATTAAAGCCCAGCAGAGGGAAGGATCAGAAAACATGAACGTAGCAGTGGAGCAAAACTGAATGACGGTGACTTTAAGCACGGCGTACCACTGATGGCTCTCGGTGGTATGAGGGGTCATTCCTGCATGTTTTACGGACAGAAATGAAAAAATGGCAGATGGAAAAGAGAAATTGGAAAAATTGAAGAACGAAAGTAACTGGGCTTTACCATGTTTCATTTTAGGTTGTCGGTAATTTTATTGGCTGGACAGAAAGCACAAAGGGCAGGGGATGTTCACAGCGAAGAATGATTAATCAGACAAACCGGTGGAGTAGATGGAGAAGAGGAGGGGGCTGATGATAAATGACTAACCCATTAACATTTCAGTGGTCTATAAAAAAGCTTCTGTAATATATGCAAACAATTTTTACATTCATGCCATTGGTTATTATTGCTGTTCTGGTCAGTGTAGTTGAGTATTTGTCCATGTCCTCTCTGTTTTCCCCTCTCGGTGTCTTCCTCCTCTCAGCCTCTGGTTGTGGAAAGGTTTGCTCTTAACTTTCCCATGAATTTAGTGCTTTAATCCAGCTCAAGGATTTTTTTTCTCAGCATAAGTAGTTTTCACACACACTTATAACTTGAAACTTGTTAAAAAACTTTTTTTCCTCATCTTTCATGTCTGTCTTCCTTTCAAAGCGATGCTCACTCCTTCTGCCCCCTCTCCTGTCTCTCGACTCTCCTTCACTTTTATCTATATCCAATTCTCCCTATTACCAGTCTCTCTGTGTGTGTTTATGTGTACTCACCGTGGGCCATATTCAGAGTCAAGTGCACATACGGAGGAGCTAATACCTCATTAAAAACACCAATACAAAAAAAAAAACCTGTAAATCAGTTTGTAAGTTTGCCCAAAACAAGAGAAGCTGTTGTGGAATCAGCAGCTTTAAATGTTTAGTTTTGATATGATTTTAAATGATTTTACCATGCTATAATATCCCACTGTGTAAACTGTCTGTCACTTTCTGTTGACCACATCTTGTATTTCACATTATATGAACAGCGCCCTATCAAAATGACCACTTGCCTTGATGTTGCTGAAATTGCTCTGTCCTGAAGTTGTCTTCTGTTTTTCTTCTTTACAAAAGTAAAACACATATTAAAAGTAATTTTTCATTAAGCATTTTGCGGTTATGTATATCCTTTTTTTTTTGTTATATAGTAATTCAGAATGTATTTTGTAAATCTTTCCTAGCAGACGACCACAATTTCTACTGTAAAATACAATTTAGAAACTTGAGAGGCTGCCAGTCTTCCTGGTTATGTTTGTTGATAGTAATTATGGTAATTTGTGAATAACTTTTTCATACAAACAGCATCGTTAAAACATAACATCACAGTGTCTTGCTCAGAGTGCCGGCCTTTTGTTCCAGGTCCTGTAATATGTTGATGACGTTGATGCTGTTTGGTCTTAAGAATTGCGCCTCAAATTAGCAAGTGACAGAACTGGTGTGAGGTTTCTGCTAAAATATACTCCAGGCAGCCTCAGACATGGTGCAGCAATAATTTACCTGAATAGATTTAAATGTCTTTGGCTTTAGAATCATAGCATGCAGTGTAAGAGCAGCTGCACAGTGCCAAGAAAGTAATGCGTCTCTTTCTCTCTCTCTCTCTCTCTCTCTCTCTCACACTTCTCCTTTGTAGTCCAGGGTGGTCGCCTGCATGACAGCTATCCTCAGTCAGATGGATGATCGTCACTATGATACATACATTGAAACCTTCGCTGGAACCTCTGATCTAGTGGTATGTACACACACACACATACACACACCTGCAGATGACACAACAATTGTAAAAATAAATCTTTCTCTGTTCTACAACACACATTCTTCTTCTCTTGCTCATTTCACTGCAGGACTTCCTGATGGAGTCCTTCCTACTTTTCAAGGACCTGATTGGGAAACGTGTGTACCCTTGTGACTGGATGGCCATGATCATGGTACAGAACAGGTACTACAAGCACACGCATGCAGACCCGAGATTTGAACCATCCACCTACTTGTCCCAGGTCTGCCTCTCTAACTGAATAGGCCACAAGTGCCTCAGTACGACCTGCTATCGGGACAGTGAGGCCTGGTGTATGTGAATCATAAAAGACATTCACAGCGACTTTTGCACACACAAACCCACATCGGGATAACTTAGAGATAGTAAAGCTGGGGATCAGGGCTGCGATGATGAAAAAGGCTGAGGTGACAAATGTGTTGGCGTGTGTGTGTGTGTGTGTGTGTGTGTGTGTGTGTGTGTGTGTGTGTGTGTGTGTGTGTGTGTGTGTGTGTGTGAGAACTGCTGCTGTGTATGTTTTGTGATGTAAGCTAGAGGGGAGGCTACAGCTGTGTCAGAGGAAGAGAAAAGGCAAATAGGTGAGAGTGAGAGTGAGGCAGAGGAAAAGGTTAATAAGGAGTCTGCAGACTGGGCCTT
Organism: Leptoclinus maculatus; assembly: GCA_032191485.1. Classification (NCBI taxonomy): domain Eukaryota; kingdom Metazoa; phylum Chordata; class Actinopteri; order Perciformes; family Stichaeidae; genus Leptoclinus; species Leptoclinus maculatus. The sequence continues at coordinate 11,818,797 of JAVDOI010000011.1, forward strand.
GGGAAGAGATGTGCAGGTAGGTAGAGAGACAACGTCCCACTGAAAAGTAAAGGGCAGGCAGAGGTAATGTCAGTTGGCTGTGAATAACGTACATTTACATTACATAACAGTCATTTAGCAGACGCTTTTATCCAAAGCGACTTACAATAAGTGTATTCAACATCGGTTTTCAAGAGAACTACTAGTCACCAGAAGTCATAAGTGCATCTCCTTTTTTCAAACAAGCATCTAAGAGCATAAACCAGAGCAAAAGAACAGTGCAGAGGTGAGAAAGATGGGCAGCGACTCTGCTGTCCTGACGTCAGTGGGGAGTTCATTCCACCAACTGTGGGGCCAGGACAGAAAACAGCCGTGACCGGATCGATCGGCCGCAGGGACCTCTGAGCGACGGGGCGACCAATCGCCCCGAGGCAGCAGAGCGAAGTGGTCGGGCGGGGGTGTAGGGCTTGACCATGGCCTGGAGATAGGAAGGAGCTGTTCCATTCACTGCCCTGTAGGCTAGCACCAGATAGATAGTGTTCGTGCAGTAAGACACTTTAGAAATTCATGAACTGATAAACCTGCACACTGTGTGAAGCTGCTAAAAAGATCTATCATTGTGACAGAAGCTTTGAATCTGAAGCAATATTACAGTCTTGAAATGGATGAATAAAGCTGTGGGCTAGAGCTTTTAAAGTCGCAAATCGTTGATTAACAACAAATACGTTGCATTTGTGATCATTGACACGTTTTTCCTTAAATGTCCTCTATATGATATTCAGAGCATTAATATTGCAGCAAACAACTATTTGCTATGTAAAGATATCGTGGAGTAATGTCTACCTAAGCAGATATGAGGTCGCTCCCCTTCTGTGTGTTGTAATCTGAGCTTCTCTTTTCTTTGTTGACATAGCATGGCGGCTGCACTTCCTCTTAGTGCATGTTAGTGCATGTGTGTGTGTGCCCCACTGTGTAGTTCATGTCCGCTGCTCTGCCCTGCGTTCAGTACGGCGGTTACAGATGATAACAACGTGCACACAGACGGCATCTTTGCAGAAGCGCTGCGTCTTTTGGTTTCCCCCCCCCCCCCCCCCAGGTTAACGCTGTTAGCTCTTTCAGCACTGTTGCTGTTGTTTGCACTGTTAGCACCTTTAGTTGCAAGCTGTTGTATCGGGGCTCTCAACATGGCGAGGAATGCTCTGAATTAAAGTTTTTTTTATATATTTATTAATTATTCATCTGCAATCAAACTGCTGCATGAGGAAGGTCTTTTTTCGTAGCATTGACTTCCACCATTCTATTTTATAGGTTTACTTTGTGTGTGTGTGTGTGTGTGTGTGTGTGTACAATCAATTTGTGTGTTTCTCTCCATTAGAGTGTTCCTGCGAGCCATCAATACCTATGCGGACACAATGAACCAAAAGTTCCTGAATAACGACGACTTTGAAGTCCAGGTAAGTGTGTTTTGTGTGTATTTACACGCTTTTACTCATAATGACAGCGCCTTTTTTTTTTGGGGGGCTGTACTGCTTTTAACAAAGATCTCTATTGTCTCTCTCTACATCCCCACTCTCCGTCGCTTTTATCCTTCGTCTAGTTGTGGAATAACTACTTCCACTTGGCGGTGGCGTTTATTACCCAGGAGTCTCTGCAGCTTCAGCATTTCTCGTCAACCAAGAGGAACAAGATTCTGGCCAAGTGAGAGAAGGGGGCATCTCATTTCACCACACACACTCTCTCCCTGCTCTAATGAAACACTCAGTGATTTGTGATCTATTTTGGAGTCTGCATTTACTGTTTACACTCCCACTGCCTATTAAAACCGTGTGATGCCTGTAGAGAGACATTCAATTTGGTTCATGTTGGGGCAGATTAACACAGCATTATCTTTCCCACTGGGGTCCTCAGTTTTTGAAGATGAAAATATCAGTATCGATCAAGACATTGATTTTAAACTACCGGGCTAGTTTCTCTTTCTGTCTCTGTTTATGTGTATTTTTTAATCTCTTAATTCCAGATATGGAGATATGAGAGGACTCATTGGCTTCGCTATACGCGACATCTGGTACAAACTAGGTAAGAAAATCTAGTTTGCTTCTGGGTATGCAAACATGTGTGTTTACTCTCATATAAACACATTCCAGTGTAGGAGGGTGAACAGCACAACCAAGCGTCGGGGGAATTCATTCACATAGAGAGACAGCATGTACAGTGGTTATCCACTGGAGATAGGAATCAGAGTTCAAATCTTTATTGTTGAAGGAAACACTGCCCTTGAATTAGGATGTGTTGGTGGTCAGAGACCTGTGGAGCCTTTCAGAGGACAGCTGGTGAGCAAGGGGAGATGGGTCAGATATGGTGCATTTTCATTACGTGTTTGTGTGCGTGTGTTTGTGTGTGTGTGTGTGTGTGTGTGTGTCTTTCAGGCAGTCATAAGATCTGTTTCATCCCCGGCATGGTGGGCCCCATCCTGGAGATGACTTTGATCCCAGAAGAAGAGCTGAGAAGGGCCACCATCCCCATCTTCTTCGACATGATCACCTGTGAAAATGCACATTCTGGAGACTTCCACAAGGTAGAAACGCACCAATACAATGTCGCACAATGTGCAGAAATGTTTAAACAAAACATGAGAGGATGCGAAAGACTAATTCACATTTAACCTTTTCCTACCGAGAGGGTCCCTTAAGGGTCCCTTAAGGGAAGCTCCTATATGGTTTGATAAAAATAATTTAAAAAAAAAAAAAAAAAAAAAAAAAAAATGATGTTGCATACCACGTGAAACTTCAGAACCTCGGTTAAAAGACTATTGATGCCATTTGTACATGCTCCAAACACAACTCACTCAAAGCCTATTATAATTACTACAGTACCATATTCATATTTCGCCAGGAGTGTGCACACCCACATATCCGGACCTAGCAATCGAAGCTCGATGCTAACAAAGAAACCGAGATTGCAGTAAACATGCCAACAGCACACAGATGAGGGACATATCTGTAACATCTCTCTAAGTCATACTATCACTGAGATATGAGCAAACAGACACCAGCAACACAAATCACATTATCGTTTTTTTATGTCTGGTTGAATTTTCAAAATAAAATTAAAAAAAAAAAAAAAAAAAGCCCAAAACTGCTGTATTAGGATGTATTGAACACCATTAGTAATATACAAGTGAAATATGTAGTTTGGTACATGAGAAAATTCAAATGGCACACATGGCACACATGGTGCCCAAATGCACATTTTGGAAACCTCGCCTAAACTCTCTGTACTAAAACTTTGTTCTGCTTCACTTTATCAAAGTCAAACTTTGCAGAGAGTGCACTGCTGACATGTTGTGCTATGATTTGGGAGAGGTGTTAGAAGTGTCAGCTGCCATTATTTCAAAGAAATTATGTCAAAAAGTGCTTTGTCTTCAGGCGAACTTGACACTTTTCAATTTGAGCTGTGTGCCATCTTCCTTTCCTCTTAACCAGTAACATATACACAATATTTACACAATTCATACGAGCAACCCCTTCTTAGTGTTATTACTCCATTGAAATTATTCAAATAGACCATGTAGTTAGAGAGTAAGGCCCCTATGAGTATGGGTATAGTATTTTCGAGCAGAAGCCTAAAAATGGGGCTAGGTAGGAAAAGGTTAAACGCTCAAAACACACAAAGAAACACTGGCACGTGCACGTTGTGCTCATCTATCGATTTCCTGTGCCACTGCATGAAAGTAAAAGAGACACCTTAATTATGCTTGCATAATTGATTTTTTCCTTCTATTCCTTCTCTTATTTGTTTTCTCCTCTTTACTCTCCCTCTCTCTCTCTTTCTCTCTCTCTCTCTCTTCTTCTATAGTTTGAGAACGAGATCATTCTGAAGTTGGACCATGAGGTGGAGGGTGGAGGAGGAGACGAGCAATACATGCAACTACTGGAGACCATGTAGGCCTTAGTATTAGAATAGAAATGACAATTACAGCAAGCATTAATGCTTGACAAGTTATACTGTCTATTGTATATAAACACACACACATAAGAATAAAAGGGATACTACTGATAAAATACGGTATGTCATTTGAAAAATGGTTTAAATGGTGACTGGCCTGGCTTTGCGATTGACATAAAACATGACTCGCAGCGCTCAAACACTGAATATCAAGACCAAATCCTCTGATGATTAACTTGTGTGGATGCTTGTTGTCTGCCAGCCTGCTGGACTGTGCTGCAGAGAAACCCACGCTGAGGCCACAGGTGCAGCACTTTGTCGCCTTGGTGAAGGGACTCCTCATTCGTCTCCTTGACTACCGTACTGTGATGAGCGATGACAGCCGCAACAACCGCATGAGCTGCACTGTCAACCTTCTGGTAAGTCCCAACTTCTTTGAAATACGGAATACCTGCAGGCTTGATCAGCTTTTTACAAATTCCCTCTCCACAACCGAGGTGTTTAGGTGGGCTTTCTTGAAGGGCAGTCACCAACGTACAGGACTAAGTAGTTAGGTCCTTGAATTTCACCATATTGCTGTGAACCTCTCCATAATACTTTTAATATTTTTTTTATGTTTTCTTCATGATTCATTGATGCTGCACATCTTTCGGAATCTACTATATGTTGTGAATCTGGCATGCGTCACCATGGATTTGAATTTGTTCACACCAACCTTGCGATACATGTAGACACACACACACATTATTAAACTCATTATTATTGAAATTAACTTCATGTATGGTTGAGAACAGACTAGTAAGTGAGTTAGTTCCACAGAGACCTCGGTCAATAATCTCATACCAAAGGAGCCACACTGATTGAACAGTTCATTATGCAACACTGATCTTATATCTTGTCTTTCATGCCAAAGTCTTTGTTTCCCTTTTCCTCATTTGATTTGTGTGCTGATTGATCTAAAGGAAAGGATTCATCTCTGTGTCTGGTCTCTGACAGTTTTTTGCAGAGCGTTGCATCAGCTCCTGTGTGCTGCACATCTTTTCTCTTTTGTGATCTCCTAATCATATTCTCCCCCCACTGTATACACAAGTTTAGAAATGGATCCCATCTACCCACCATGCAATTGTCTCCACAGGACAATTAGACGTTATAGTTCCTTCACAATTTGTTTTCGTTCTTTTATATCTGCGTTTTTTTATTTGGATTAGAAGACATTTCTGACACGCTAACATTCAGGAGGATCAGTTTAATGATGAATGGTTGTGTCTGTGTTGGTATTATAATGTGTTATTTTCCTCTTTCGGACTTGAGGCTATTGCCACATGACAGAGATGTTTTGCTTGTAGCCTGTGGCAGCTGCCTATTAGCTATTCTCTTTCATTTGTTCGGCCAGCTAAAAAAATCCCCCCCGCAGGCTAACTTCACTTAGGAAGTACACACACATATGCGCAGGTATTTGCTATGCCTCCTCATGTGGATGCACTTTCAAAGAATCACAAATACACTCAAAGCTCAGGCTGAAATAACCTTGGCTAACCGCGTGTTAAAGGCTTTTCCGGAATAACTCATGGACACTTTCAGCTGCTGAAAAAAGCATGTTGGTATTACAGATAACACTTTCTTCATAGAAGATATACAGTATATACCGATTTTAAAACGACTGTCACCTGGTGTGTGTCGTTGGTTCAGAAAGATGCATGAAGGTGATACTTTAGTTCTACTGTGGATTGTGTTGCATGTTCAAAAGACTGCTCAGAGTAAAATCATCTGACCTGCATGTAGATGGACAGCCTGCAGCAGGACATTGGCTACTCAAGTCAAAATGCATCGATGCAAACAATGATGTATCTGACCTTTGCAAAAATAAAGCAAGTAGCCATAAATATGCATACCATATGTTACGGCTGCACAGTGAATTTCACAGTAATTGAGCTTGGTTTTTGCATATTTCTGATTGTTTGTGTGTGTGTGTGTGTGTGTGTGTGTGTGGGAGTGTGTTGTGTCTGCTGACTCGTGATGGGGAGGAGAGTTACATCAGTTCGTTCCACTCCTCTGTTCTCTGTAGGCGTCATTAAACTTCATTAAACTGGGAGTTTGTGCTGCACACACTCCCACACACTAACACACACGGGCAGTCCTGAAGTATAACCCACATAACACACACAAACCGCCTTTTAAAACAAACACTTCTCCACATAAATACAAGACGACAAAGTAGTAATCAGTGCAGTGATTCAGAATGATTTAAAATCTGTCACACACACGTTGACCCAACTTTTCCTTTTGATTTTGCAGAACTTTTACAATGACATCAATCGTGAAGGGATGTACATCAGGTATTTATGAGCTGACTTTGACATTAAATACATTTAAGTGGTGCATTTTTGCTTTGTAAATGAATGCATGTGTGTGTGTGTGTGTGTGTGTGTGTCTGAAAGTCTGTACGTGTGTGCGTGTGTGTGTGTGTGTGTGTGCGTGTGTGTGTGTGTGTGTGTGTGTGTGTGTGTGTGTGTGTGTGTGTGTGTGTGTGTGTGTGTGTGTGTGTGTGTGTGTGTGTGTGTGTGTGTGTGTGTGTGTGTGTGTGTGTGTGTCGCTCCGTAATCTGACAAGGGATTATATGAGTCCCACTGAATTAATGTCAGAATCCACAGGATCAGCTCTTAGTCGGACTGGAGGGCAAACCCGAGAGAATGAGAGACATGATTGGTACGAGGGAGAGAAGGAGGAAGACAGGATGATGGCGGCAGGAGAGAGAGAGAGAGAGAGAGAGAGAGAGAATACAGATCCCGTCAGGTCCCACGTGCATTTCTGGGGATAGCTTATGGACATAATTAGTTATCTGTGGTTGATCAGCTGCCTCCATCTATCCTGTGGAGACTACCCGTAACATTTGGCCAGCTCGCTTAATAACATTAGGAAACAAACATAATTTAATGGAAATACACATTAAAGCAGTAAACCTGCTGTATAATAAGCCAGAATATTATCTTACACAGTTCTAGCTGTATTACTAGACGCCATGCATGGATAATAAAACCTCAAACTAATTATGATCTGGCCCAGCGTGTGAATTAAAGATCATTAAATTTGCATCTTAATTGCTTACATTTATATTGAAAATGAAACTAATGCTAACATGACAACTGATTATTCCCTAAACTGTATTAATTATATGCCCAATGTATTAAATACGTATCCTTATAGTAAACCGTCTTTTGCAATTAGTATGCAAGAATTCAACATTCTTTACCGTGTTGCACTTACAGGAACTTTGTCAGACCTCCATCAAACTGTAACTTTAGAAAAAGGTTTCCAAACATTTCATTTTTTATTTTTGGTTTCATGAGATCTTTGTGGAGCCGTCTCATTAGGAGATTTAATTCATTAAAATGTTCTGCAGCCCTGATGCAACCTACATTGCCTCAGTGCATTATATTGTAGCACACCAAGGAATTAAGCACTTCAAAGTGTACTGACTGTTTTTAATGTACTTCCTGGAATTGTGTCACCTTTTTAACGTTTACAAACAACATACTGTACTCAAATGGAATTGGGTGACACTACTCAAAGAGGGTAAAAGGCTGTATTTTTTCCAGAGTTATGGATTATACATCAGCAATGTTTCTGGTGAACAATTTAAGCACAACTTGGCCAATGTTTACATAGAATAATGATATAACCTTAATTGTACTTAATTATTTAGAGCAACATTAGATTTGAGCAACTTTAGAGTGATATAAAATGAAAAGATGAATTCGACAAACTTCATCTCCCAGGTTTCCTAGGTTTAGAACAATTGGTCTCTTGCTAATTGAAAACCTCAAATTACTGGTGAAAAACACAGAGACAGGTGGAGGACGGAAGAGAGGGAAGGGTGGAAGAACAGGAAGGATGAACAGCGAAGGGTCGATCAAACAAACTGGTTCAGTAAGTAGATGGAGGTGCCGATTGACTTGACATTCACACAGTCAATAGCAACTGTTGGTCCTAACCAATAGAACAGGCGGAAGCTCCAGTCGGGAAATTAGCTGGTTAAAAGGGAAAGGAGGAGATGAGGGAATAGAAAGCAAGACCCTTCAACATTTACCTCGACAGAATGAACGATTGACCTGAGAGTGCGTCACGCATGCAGAGGAAAGCATCCAGAAAGCCACTGCTTTCTTGCTTTGTCATCAGTGCCTAAGCAAGAAAGTCCAGCCTCTGCCTTGTGTGGCAAAATGTTTTCCCCTAACAGAGGGAGAAGACAGAGAGAGACACAGAAAAAGATCAGTAAACGAGTATGCTGGTTGGCTAGCAGCCTAATGTTCCCATCTTCAGTTCAAAAGACATTGCGTCAAATTGTACTTTTGCGTATGTTCGCATGTGTGTGCTCTTGAATGACCGGTCTCTGTTGTGTATGTATTTCAGGGTACGTATAGGTGTGTGTGTGTGTGTGTGGGCATGAGACAGATTGAGTGGCAGTGACACACTACTGTAGTGTGTAAATAAATAAACAAACAGATAAATGCTCCATATTATGTTTCAAGTTGCCCAACAGGGGCATCTAGTGGAGTGATGTATACATTGCATATTAAGGTAACCTGACGTGTGTGTGTGTTTGTACACGTGTGTGCTCAGGTACCTTTACAAGTTGAGGGACCTTCATCTGGAGGGTGAAAACTACACCGAGGCAGCATACACACTGCTGCTCCACTCTCGTCTGCTCAAGGTAGGACACACACACACACACACACACACACAAACACGCTCCTCTGTTGTTGTAATGCTGGACCCAGTGTCTTGCTCTGTCTTGCTCTGTCTAATCACTTTTCTGTTTGCCACGAACAAGACAGTTTTTTTATTAGCTGATAAATGGTTGCCTCATCGCTGGCCTCCAAAAGATTAAGCTCCGAAGGTTAGTTTATGGCATCGCATCGACGGCCACTGTGGGTGCATCGCTGTGCGGTGATTGATTCCGTGTGTGCGCAGGTTTTCGTGTGTTTGACCTCTTTTGTCTCTTCATCTCTTTTATGGGACACTTAGAGGCCCACAGAGAGGAACAGGGGAATAAGGGCGTCGCTGCCATTCTCTCGTGTCTCTCTCCTCTCGCTGTCTAGTGTCATTACATCAAAGCAGTTGAACTCTATAAAAAAATGTTTATATCCTCCATTCATCTCCACTGTCCTGTCATACCTGCTTCACATTATTGCAAAGAGCGGGCTGTAAAGCACAGCATGCTCTAATCCTCCTCTTCTTCTTAGCAGATAGACCTGCTCCAGTAATACAAGTCACTTTCGGAGAGATCGTTGTGCAATTTTTGTTTGGTTTCCAAATTAATTTCTGTGTAATTTCTGTAATGGAAGATTAACTATTGTCTCGTCATAATTAATGAACATTGCGCTGCATGTTTTTGTGTGCACTCGGCCTATGACTAATATTGATTTATTACCACACGGGAACTAAGCTTTTAGTTCTTCTCCTCCTCTTGTTTCAACATCATAATAAATGGAACAATAAAAAACAAAAGTTGGTCTGACTCTAACTTTTTCTCTTTCGTTTCAGCAATACTGTATCTCACTTTCCTGTTTTTATCTTCCTTCTGTCTCTCCGTTCCAGTGGTTAGACGAGACATGCAGTCCCCAGTTTGAGTTCCACGGCTCGCAAACCCAGCGGCAGCTCAAAGAAACGCTCTACGACACCATCATCGACTACTTTGACAAGGGCAAGGTCAGCCTGGTTTTAGACTACAGCACGAGTCTCTTTATTAAAAACACCCTCATAGAGTAATGTGAGGATTTAAAAAAAAAAAATGTTGATCAATGATCTAAGCTTTCTACAGTCAGTTTCTGAATTCCTTTTACAGAACGATTGAAAAAAATCACAAGACTAGGCAAATAATGTTGCCTAATAATGTTGGAAATTTTCCTTTCCTTTATCAAACATTCAATACATTTCAAGGATTTCAAGTGTTGCAATCACGCAGTCATTGTCTACCGAGCGGTATGTTGGTATTTCATTCATTTTGTATTCTCTATGAGTGCTTTATGTTCTCTGAAGCAGTGAGAGAGAAGTTTCCCTCCACTCCGCAGAGACCTGGAAACAGAGATTTCCACCAGATGAATTCCCACCACGACAGCTGCTGCCGAGCTATAAGCAGATGGTGTAATGAAGGACACTTCTTCCTCTCCTTGTGTGTGTGTTTAGATGTGGGAGGAGGCCATCACTCTGTGTAAGGAACTAGCTGAACAGTACGAAAACGAGATCTTTGACTACGAGTTACTCAGCAGGAGACTGGTAATACATGACTATCTCAAACCTTCTTCTGCACATGATCTCACATTTGTCTCTGTATTTCATTCTCTTCATCCTTTTTCTCCTAAATTCCCTTCAAAGATGTTATAGATGTCCCTGGGTGTAAGGGAGTGTTAGAAGGAAAGGGAGACACGGTCAATTTATTTCAGTTTTTGATAGCAGCAGTAACATAGCTCACTTCCTGAGTAAATTGTCCGGCTGCCAGTCTGTACGTTCTAAATTGCACAACCTCAGAAAGTATTCTTCCCAGTCAGCAGTTTCCACACTAAATTAGTCATCTACACTCTCAAATACTACAAATGATTCAAGCACAACCATTCATCCATGTTTAAAAAAATTAATACCTACTTGACACTTCAAGTCCTCCTTTAAAATAAATATTTTTCTGAAGAACTCTGGTTTGAGCTTCCTCAATTACCATATGACTCCCAAAGTGTGATTCTTCATTGCCCATCATTAGCAACTTAAAACCTCTCCCAACCCTTCTCACTTTGTCCTCTCAATCACTCTTCTGTTTCGTTCATCTCTTGCTTCAACAGTACAGCAGAAGTGATTCCCTCCATGCCCAAATCCAGCACCACCTTTCTCCTCTATCTCCACTTCACTCAATTCTCCCCACAGAGAATTCAACTTTTTCCCCAACAATGGAAAAATCTCTTTCTTTATATGACTGCAGCAGTGTCTCTCTCTCTCTGCTAATGTTGAATCGATGTGGTTATATGAATTGCAGACATTGCCCTTGTAGGCTGTGCATTTTATTGTTGCTCCATCTATCAAAGGCCCAGCATTGTGCTGAGGGTAGCTCTGTCACTGGCTCAAGCTGATAAAAACTGCTACGGCTGCACACGGTGCACATCTGAAACTCTCCTCTGAACACGTGCTCTGTCTCTCTGTCTCCCTCTCTACAGGAGAAACAAGCCAAGTTCTATGAAAACATTATGAAGATCCTGAGGCCTAAACCAGACTACTTTGCAGTGGGCTACTATGGCCAGGGCTACCCTCCGTTCCTCAGGGTTTGTGTTTTGTCACTAACAGTGTTACAAATACAGTTGTCACTTGTCATAGAATAGAAGCAAACAGATTCACACTGTGTGTGAGGAGCACAAAGGTATCACGGACTCCTTTCCTTTTTACAAAGAGGTTACAAAAAACCTGATTTTTCTCCATCATCAGCACTGAAACTAAGCTGTTTAACATTGCAGCAATGGTTTCTAAACACACCAGTGAGATGATTAACAGAATGGGACATGAAGTACATTATGGGAACGTTGTAAATTTCAGCAAATTGCAGAAATATAATATACCACTGTTTATAGCTCCTTTACTCATTAGATCTGCTGTAGTAAGGAGTATGAGAAACACAGTTAGTCTGTTATGAGGGGGCCAAGGTAGAGAAAGGACCACTTTGATCTACCAGCTCTATATGAACTGACTGTCCTATAAGGAAGTCCAGATACAAAGAGAATGCCCCTTTGTGGTCGCAGGAGAAATAAGGGCTTAATCTGTATCATTATTAACACCAGTACATTCCCTGTGGCTTCAGAACAAGGTGTTTATCCACCGCGGCAAGGAGTATGAACGCAGAGAGGACTTTCAGAACCAGCTGATGAGCCAGTTCCCCAGCGCTGTGCGCCTCAACACCACCACCATACCAGGAGACGACGTCAGGAACTCTCCGCTGCAGTGTATCCTTCTGCGAGCATTACAAACCCATTAGTAAAGTGGTGGCTGTAGCTTAGGCGAGGCAAGGCAAGTTTATTTGTACAGCACATTTCAACAACAAGGTAATTCAAAGTGCTTCACATTAAACCATTAAAAGCATCAAAACATAAGGCAAAAGAAAAGGAGATTTAAAAACAATTAAGAACATTCATTGAAACATTAAAAACAGTCATTAAAACACTAAAAAGCAGTGTAAGAAATAAAATACAGTAGTAAAATGCAGAAATGCAGGAGATTGATTAATATCCTTGAATGTGGTTCAGTTAAAGGCAGCAAACAGAAAAGTCTTCAATCTTGATTTAAAGGAGCTGAGGGTCTCAGCAGACCTGCAGCTTTCTGGGACTTTGTTCCAGATATGTGGAGCAGAACAACTGAACGCTGCTTCTCCATGTTTAGTTGTGACTCTGGGAACAGAAAGTAGACCGGTCCCAGACGACCTAAGGGGTCGGGATGGTTCATAAGGTAGCAGCAGATCAGAGATGTATTTTTGGCCCTAAACCATTCAGTGCTTTATAAACCAACAGCAGGATTTTAAAGTCAATTATTTGTTGGACAGGAAGCCAGTGCAAAGACCTCAGAACTGGAGTGATGTGATCCACTTTCTTTGTCTTAGTGAGGACTCGAGCTGCAGCTTTCTGATTGACTTGTTACAGAGACCTGTAAACACACCGTTACAGTAGTCCAGTCTACTGAAGATAAATACATGGACAAGTGTTTCCAAATAAGACATAAGTCCTCTAATCCTAAGCTTAGTGGGTCGAGGGAATTGTTTTATCTCCAACTCCTACTGTCTGCATGTTGAAGCGTCCTTGATCTGAACTACAAGTTAGTCTCCTGGTGCCTTACAGCAGCAAACTGCTCCTTATGCTTCGGATGGGTTGAATGCAGAGGTCAAATATTATTTTTGTACATGACGGTTCTAATAAAGTAAACTTTTTTAATAGCACACAAATGTATAGTCATATATAGATGTATAGAGAAAACAGAACATGTAAATGCTATCCATGGTCTTACAGCCTATAGTGTAGCAATACAGTGTATTAGCTAATGATTAACTATTTGAATTACTCCATCAAAGTAGTATAACTTATTTAGTTTGATTACGTTTTGATTACTTTTCTGATGAATGTTTTAAACAAAGCAATACAGCTAGATGTTTCCTCAGGTTTGACATTGAGCATTTTCACTGCTGGTAAACAAGCTTTACACTGGACAGTAATGTTGGAGACCTTTTCTGATTTCAGAGGGAAAATATTGTTGAATTTCCAGCATTGACAGCGTTCTTGTCTGACGGCATGGCCACCCGCCTTGGCGCGGTCGGCTGGTCGCAGACATGGCAGACTCTGCGTGCTTAGAGTAATGTAATTGCGTATGCTGTTACATGTAACTAGCTACTCCCTAACACTGCTAATCCTAAATTAATTTGTACTTACTTTTGCTGTTCCCAGCCGCTGGAGGTCTGATGCATCCCAACTATCAGTCTCTATATTCTAACACAGGGATGTAGAGATACTCTCTAACATGTAGTGATGTTTCATTCCTGAGTGATCTGAACCAGATATCCAGTGTTTCACAGTGACGCCAGTCCTCGAGATTCCTCCTCGCCTGAAGAACAAACCTTGTCCCGACCAGATTATCAAGTCTGTTAAACAGCGTGTTTTAATCTGCATATTTTGATCAAGAAAAATGTGAATTTCTGTGAAATGATATGCACTGAAGAAGAATAGACAGTCCTGATATTGTCACGTTTCCCTCTTTTTTTTAATTTAATTTCCTTTGTTTGACTTTCACCTCTGTCTCTCTTCATGCTTACACTATGTGCAGCTTCTACAAGTCCAACTACGTGCAGCGTTTTCACTATTCCCGACCGGTGAGGAAAGGACCCGTGGACCCAAACAATGAGTTTGTTGTGAGTTTTTATTAAAACACTTAAGACTACCGGGACCATTCAAATGTTTCATAAACTATTGTGTACTTGCGTTGTCTGAAAAGATGAGCTCCTGTTAAATACGATTGTATTCAATAGCAGAGTGTGGTGTAGCGGATTATATTATAAGATTTCAAATGAGCATTTAAGACGCAACATTAGATTCAGGTATAACTGAAGTTTAAGATTAGATAATAGATTGTGTAGTGATGAAGAAAAGATGTCCAACAAATGGCCAATGAAAAGTGTGCCTAGTGTTTAAACCACACTGAACAAAATAAATAGATCTATGTCGGACCGATGGGAAGAAGTAGGAATGTGATTAGCTCTCCCAGGGACAAACCATTTTAAGGGTTAAGGGTGAACACATTCTCCACATAAACCAGATGGAATGGTTTTACATGTATGTACAAGGGTGATCACCTTAGGCATAATGATGTTATAATAGCATATTAAACACTAAGACCTGTATGGAAATATACAGCGAGATCTCACTCCATGTACTGGGCCCCATCACCTCCAATATAGTATAGAAAGGGATCCCAGATGTGACAAATCTCATCTTTGAGCCAGAAGCTTATAGCTTCCATAACTCTCCAAATCCAATGTGAAACGGGACAGTGATGAAGATAATGTTGAAGATGAAGACAGCGTTAAAGCCCTGTCCTTCCATACCTCCTAACAACCTTGTGAGTACAGGTGATGACTTTCTCATAGATCTAAATATGTAAATGACTGTGAGTCCACAATGGCCCCCACATCTCTACCTGGGCAGAGGGGGATGTGTTAGATAATGCTAAAAGTCTGCTTTGCTTTAAGGTGTGATCATTTGTAAACCAGTATATACCATTAAACACTCCGATACAGCAAACTTTGAATGATGTCTTCAACAGCATTAAGAGTCTGGAAAGAGTTCAGACTTTAATACAAGATATGTTCTCTTGTTATGAGCATTCACAAGTGGCTGACGCTCAACTTATTGCTTAATTGTTTTCTTCTCCTTTCCATTCCTGTGTTCTAGTCTATGTGGATTGAACGCACAACCTTCACCACTGTGTATAAGCTGCCAGGGATCCTGCGCTGGTTTGAAGCTACTGACATGAAACATGTAAGTGTGTGTGTGTGTGTGTGTGTGTGTGTGTGTGTGTGTGTGTGTGTGTGTGTGTGTGTGTGTGTGTGTGTGTGGTGTGTGTGTGTGTGTGTGTGTGTGTGTCACCACCACTGATTAAAAAATATTTTCTTTTTGTTTTTGTTTTCCTGAATTTTTTATTCTATTCTCCAACATCCCACCCTCTGCTTCTCTCTCCAGACTACCTTGTCTCCATTGGAGAATGCCATAGAGACAATGGAGTTCACCAATGAGAAGATCCTGACCTTGATTAACCAATATCAGGCCGATTGGACCCTTCCCATCAACCCGCTGTCTATGCTGCTCAATGGCATCGTAGACCCAGCTGTCATGGGCGGCTTTGCCAAGTATGAAAAGGTGAGGAATCAACCCGATTTATAACCCTTTGCTATCACCATTGTTGACCATATTGGTTTTTTTTAAGATGGTATGGGAGCATTGGAGTAAAAAAATCCATTGTTTATTACACCTATCACAAGTTTACTTTGATTTTGGCTTGCTTTTCATAGGCCTTAATGTTTTATCTAAAAAAGCTATGATTCATTGTGACTCACCACTGAGTCACCACTCACTGAGATTCACCATCTCAGGACTATTGTGTGACTACTGTGAGTGTCTGAGCTCCAGAGACATAATAATCTGTATCACTTCCTGAGGGTGAATTACGTAAAAATATAAAATTACATTAAATACAAGGAACTTATTAGAGTAGTCACGCATAGGATGAATTCAGTGGCCTTAGAAAGTGCACATGTGGGTTGAAGAGTCAGTCATTCATTTACAAACTGAGCCTGGGCAGGTGATGTGTATAGCCGCAATGTTTTAAATGAGTTTTTAATTTGTCCTCTGTATCAGGCGTTCTTTACCGAAGAGTACAACCAGCAGCACCCGGAGGACAGAGATAAGCTGATGCGCCTCAAAGACCTCATCGCATGGCAGGTACTGAAGACGCTAACATGTACACGCCACATTATAGATGTGTTGCTTTCATGTGGCCGTTCTGTTGACGCCATTGTTATTTGTGTTTATAGATCCCATTATTGGGCGGAGGGATATCTCTCCATGGGAAGAGAGTGATGGATGACCTGCGTCCTTTCCACGAGCGCATGGAGGAGTGTTTCAAGCAGCTGAGGAAGAAAGTGGAGAAGGAGTACGGAGTGAGAGAGCTGGTAAGAACTGGGGGAGAACGGATGAGAGAGGGAGAAGAGACAAACTGTGGGGAGCAACTTTTGACTAAAACATGGTGTTTCTCTGTAATCCCAAATATGTTCTTTTCTGCAAGTCTGGTCACATAGTTACTGCGGAAAAGCTGCGCTAATTAAGCTGCAAATGAGCTGGCCCAGGCCAAATTTTTAAAGATCAAAGCACTTTCAAAAGCCTTTGAGTGTATTGTTGATGTAGATTTGGTACCTTTTTAAATTCTCTACCAACCACAGCATGGTTCAGATGGTCTGACTGGGGCTGAATGTGGTCATTAATTTGTAAATTGGTTCTGCCCTCGAGGAGAGATTAAACTAATGATGAGCAGGAGTGAGGTGCTGTTTTTAAGAGTAACCCCACTTGCTTTTGCTTTTATTACATTTTCGAATGATTTTCTTCTGCTTTGCTTCACTGTCACTATTTACAGTAGTATCAGTAGAATATTATCCTTGCAGTGTTGTCTTGTATATTGTAGTGTATATTGTAATATTATACTGTTGTATTGTCCTATATAACAATGTTCAACTCTCTATTTCTAGCCGGACATGGATGAGAGGAAGTCCTCTCGTCCTCGCTCCATGATGCGCTCCCTTCGTCAGTCCATCATCTCAATCTCCTCGCTCCAGGGATCTGAATGTGGGACTCCAACCAAGCTCAATGCAGACAGGTAAGCTCTGTCATGAATTGATATTTTGTCCAGTTTTAAGCCATAATTTTATGAAACACTTTTTAGATCTTTGTTGTTTTACCTAAATGTTGTGATGTGGAGCTGGACTCCACTATCCCGATGCCCAATACCCAGCCGAGGACCGCCCAAGAAACCGTTCAGATTAACCCCTGCAGATGCCCATGTCCATAGTCCATAGGAACAGCTGGGGGGGGGGGGGGGGGGGGAAGTGTTGACACAAATGACTCAACCAAGCAGCAGTCTGAAGTTCTAAAACAGGAATTGAACCACCCTTTCAATGAATCTCCACACTGGGCCAAGGTGTAGGACGTTTAGTCCTCTCTCTCTCTCTCTCTCGTCTCTCTCTCTCTCTCTCTCTCTCTCACTCTCTCTCTCTCTCTCTCTCTCTCTCTCCTCTCTCTCTCTCTCTCTCTCTCTCTCTCTCTCCTCTCTCTCTCTCTCTCTCTCTCTCTCTCTCTCTCTCTCTCTCTTCTCTCTCTCTCTCTCTCTCTCTCTCTCTCTCTCTCTCTCTCTCCTCCACACACCCAAATCGCTCCGTCTCTGTCATCTCCTCTCTCTCTCTCCTCTCTCTCTCTCTCTCTCTCTCTCTCCCTCTCTCTCTCTCTCCTCTCTCTCTCTCTCTCTCTCCTCTCTCCTCTCTCTCTCTCTCCATACTCACCCATACATCGCAACAAACAAAGTATGCTCAAGGCTGGTAGACAGGCTGAGTCTGAAGATGTACTGCAGTCAGGTCAAGGCATACATCTTATCTCAAACTGCAAAGATGTATTCTCATGAAAAATATTACTCCACAACAACGTGGATATGAACGATTGACATATATCCCCTTTTATTTACAACTCGCCCCCTTCCTGCCTCCTCCCAGGGACTTCCCCCCAGTGTCGCCCTCCGCTTGGACCTCCTCCTTGCCGCGCTCCAGCGGCAGCATGAGTGCAGGCACAGGAGGGGAGATGGTGGTGACGGTGGGCGATGCGGAGGTAAAGCTGAGGAAGAGTAAAAAGAAGAAGAAGAGGAGCAGCATGATCTTCATCACAGAGGAAAAGATGAATACACTGGACTGCAAACGGGTGAGACTGAGCTTTAGTGGGAGGTCGATCATGGGATGAGAGATGAAAGGTAAAGAGAAAGAAGTGATGGAGTAGTAGAGCTGAGTGGAAGTGCTGAATGTTGTGTGATCTCTGTCTCCCTCTAGCTGTCCAAGAAACAGGAGTTCCGCAGTGACACCAACTTGTCTGAGCCGAATGAAGGAAATGTGTTGCTGACCAATGCCAACTCCAGATCCCTACCTGCCATCACAGGTGACTAACGTACACAAATTCACATGGTGCTGCCTAGTGAAAGTGAGTTTCACCTGTAAACCAAGGGCCCAAATGTTAAAAACAAATTGGCAAGCTGTTGCAGTAATAGCCTGACCTAACAGAAGCTCTGATGCAAGGTGGCAAATTAGTGAATCAGGCTTGTTGCTTGTAATCGTTTCAGAAATGGGGTCCAACCTCATTCAGTTTATATATCATTGCTTCAGTTGCCAAATAGTGTATCAGTGTCTCTGGCAGCTTGCCATGTTGGTCCAGGCCAGCTGAGCCAGCATCGACTGTGGTGTGGTGACACCATGTCTATTGTGCATCGCCGACTACAAGCTGTACAGCCTCACTGAACATCAACACTGTTCTAGCGGTGACACCGGAGCACGCAGTTCATCGGCAGAACAGCTGCAGGAGCACAATTAGTCACATTAAATGGTCTGGCTGCAGGAGGAGGGTTCATTCTAAGTTGGTTATGAATGAGACGAACACTAACTCCTCCGTTTTTCTGTGTGGAGGTCTGTCCTTGGCGGTGATCGGGGGCGCAGAGGAGGTGGACTCTGTCAGAGCCAGGAGGGACAGCAAGAGCATGTCTGTCTGTGTGAACTCTGACCGGACAGCGGACAGACGCTCAAAGGGCGTCATCAACCTCCTCTTCAAGTCCAAGGTGAGACCAACAGGTTTCATGCGGTCATGCGGATGTTAGCTTAGCATAAAAGCTTTTTTATCCTACAGACATATCGATCCTTTCATCTAACTCTTGGCAAGAAAGTGAATAAGAATGTTTCTCATCATCCCAACATCAGTCGTATCTAGATTATTACAAACGATGTTAAAATGTAAAAGATCTGATCTACTGACACGTGTTATTTGAATATTTTTTACATCAACACAATTTTCCCATAGACATATTTTGAGCTAATTTTACCCCTAATTAAGAGTAAACCTTGTGTTTACATTATGCATGTTTGTTTCAACAGAGCTCCAAATCAGAGGATGCGAAGCCCAGTGATTCAGCCAAAGGCAGTGCCAATCATTTCTGAAATCCTTTATTTTAATTTCTCTTGTTTCTTATCTTTATGCGTTTGTTTTGCAAAGAAGTTCACATAAACCTGCAAGCAAAACCAAATTATACACACACACACACTCACTCACTCACTCACTCAGTCTGCCTGTCAGTCTCAGTCTTGCTGTTGCCTTAATATAATTGATTTTACCTGTCAATAAAGACTATTTTTGTGGCGTGACCTTTTCCTGGTAATTCAACTGATTCCCAGTGAAGCTAAATGCCATCTTACAGCTTTTCAATCAATTGTGCTTCTACAAGAACGAGCAAACACAAACCATCCTGCCACCGTGCTTGATTAAAAAGCTTCTTATTATACGGTTTTCAGCATTGTTGTTGACTGACTGAAGTTAATGGGAAAATAATCACTTGATTAAGCACAAAGGTTTACCGTGTCCTCCCCAAAGGACTTTGAACGCGCTGCCAAAAAGCTTTAGAGCTGATACAACAAACGAAGTCTAATAAATAAAAAAAATAATAGGGAGCAACAAACTGTGGAGCCTACCGTACAAGTGCTACAGGATTTGTTGTGTGCTCACAGAGATGAGACTAAACTGTTTAGTATTTCATCCCCAACATGAATCATGTTGTATTTTGTGCATGAGTTGGAACAGCCATTTAAAATCTAAAAGCATCAAGCTTAAAGGAATAGTTTGTTTTGCTAATTGCCTCCTGGATCTAGTTTAATCAAGTATGTCGTAGTCTTCACAAAATGATTGCCCTTTTCTCCAAAAATGTACTCGAGTAAGAGTAAAAGGTATGGTGCATTAAACGACAACAATTTACTCAAAAATGTTACTTAAGTACATGTGACTGAATAAATGTAACTAGTTACTTCTTATAGACCTGTTTCCTGAAATGTTGAGCTCGTGATTACTTATTTTTTACGATGATGCCATAGATGTTGCTTGGTCCATTTTGGGAGTCACCACAGAATACTTAGTATGCGAGTATAAGAGTTGCCAACTCCTCTGTGAGTTATAAAAAAAAAAAGCACACTGTGTGATTTGTAATCTTTGTTGATGTTGCTAGATACGAGCACATTGGTTCCCCAAAGAATGTGATCGCTGAGTAAGAGGCAGTGTGAATAATGTAAGCACAGCCAGCTCTGCAGGGATACATCTGCCTGGGTCTCAAGTACTATTGTCGGCCAGAGGAAGAAAAAAAACTTAAGAGGGTGTTGAGCTTATTTCCTCTTTTCTCCTGCAGCAGAATAAATAATATGAGTATAGGAGAAACAATACAGCCTTAAGGCCAATGTGGAACTTTATTGTACAGCTTGTGCTATCCCACCCTCACCCAGTTTGTTGGTAATACACACAGGTACAGTCAACCCTTCAGGTCCATCCTGGATCCATGCAACAAAACACTTCAAAGTCCTGACAGATAGTGAGTAAGTGAGGTGGACAGGAAATGAGCGTTCTTCATTGACATTTTAATAAACCTATTCAGATCAATTGTTAAAAGAGCAGACAGGCTGTTGCATTTGATGAATAGGAATTAGTGGCCAGTGCAGTCAATGAGGGAGATAACATATCACCTACATTGTAAAAAAAAAGGTAATTATGTTAGAAAATATATTTTAAAATTAGGCTGTTTTAATGATTCATAGATGTGGATGAATGTCTCCCATTTGCCCTATGGTGGTTTTATTTCCTCACGACCTCTCTGTGCTCCGTCCTGTAGGTGTGCAGACATTCAGAGGGTGATTAAGAACAATGGAGACATTTTCCTTTCTCTTATTATTAATACTGCCATTATCTGGTGCCACACTGACCACAAGGTTTCTCCACAGCCAATTTTAAAGTTGCAGAGTAGCCATGTATAATTCATCCAAAGTCTTGTACTGCAATACTTCAGTCTGGGGTGTGGAATCTTCTGATTAAACCATTGCTCCGTGAACACAGGGTGATATTAGTCCAGAGTCATCCATCTCACTGGGTGGGTGGCTCAGTCAAATGATATGCTGTATGTGTGTGTTCTCAAGGCATGAAAGGGGCTGCATCGGATCACTGACCAACCGAGTCATTCCCATCTAAAATACCAAGACTGTCTTGGAAAGTTACCAAAAATACTGATCGTTAAAATCTCTGTTGTGTAAAAGGGAGAAATGTGTAAAACATTGCATTTTAAAAGGGAAGGAATCATGCTCACGAAGCTATCAGAGATTTATTTGAAAACTATGACTCATTAATGGCCCGTGGCTATATTCATCATTTTCATAACAAAGTTAATGATCCAGCTCTGTGGCTTCTTTGGTTTCCAGGCGGAAAACACGTCAAAAACTCAACACACATCTCCTGAGATTATTATTATTAAGTGTTACTTTGAGCCCCTGAAGGCATGTTGGAGTCTTGTGATTTAGTTTGAAGCTTATATTGGAGCTGTCTGTTTGTTTGGGGTTATTACTTACATGTCATATTAATTGGTATAACTTATGTGCTACATTTTGAAGTCTGTTTTGTTCAGCTCAGATCTGCGGGTCAAGTGATCAGATAAGCGCTTACATTTGGAGGCTTGCATGTGCAACAGACGGTGTTATGTCTGTCAAAAGTGCACGAGTTATACTTAATCAGCACATTTTGTTTCAGTGTGATAGAATTTGGAAAATGTTAAAAAGAATGAAATGCACTCCAATTCAGAAATGCGTATATCTCATTGAAACCATCACAGGATGTGTTCTATGTTAAGAGAGGACATGAGTTGTCCCGTCTGCAGTATATTATACACATAGAAAATAATCGTTCTTCTACAAAGTACCAGTACATAAACCAGTTATATAGAGATGTTGAATTTGTCAAACAGAAAGTTTAAGGCACTTCTTTGATTTTTCTGTAAACAACAGAAAAAGACAGCTTGTGTGTTTACCTGGCTAACGTATATCTATTAATCACGATATATTTTCCCCACAATGAATGCTTTATTCAAATATCTGTTAATGTCAAATGTATAACGAGTAAAGAAGCTTGACAGACACATGCTCATACGCATAAAATGCTGGAGGTTCAGGGCAGACAGAAGGCCTGGATGTACACTTAAAACGTATATCAATATATAAACAAAGCTGTATCTTGTTTGCGCTTCCCCCAGAAAGTTTAAATCATCACACTTTAAAGATTGGATGTGTTTGTTTAACGCCGTTTTGAAATGTTACTGTCGGGGGATTTGATTAAACCACCATTGAACATGAAGAGGTCTAATTTATTTAGGATGGAGTAAAGTGGTCAGTAAATTATAGATTGAGCTCACTGTGTAGTTTTCTATCTAAACTGTGCACAGCTGCACAGAGCTCTGCTGAGCCCGAGATCTGCAGCTCTGGAGGATGGACAGACACGACTGAGCAGCCCCGCTCTGTCAGAAATCATAATGAATTTCATAATGAGCGGTTCCATCGGCAAACGGTCCGACGACGATTCAGCATTCAATGTGCAGGTATCAGTTTATAGAAATTAATTGGGAAAGTAATAAAGGTGGTAATTTGAAAACAGTGATACTAATGTGTAGGTAGCGCAGTGGAAGAAAGCTCATTTACAGCTAATTTCAAAGCAAATTATAGATCAGCATCGCAAATTCCTCATAAGTTTTATGATTATTGTAACGACTGCGGCAGTGAAAACATTGTGTCGCGTCAGGAAAAAGTGGGCCTGTAGACCTGAGGATGTGCAGGCTCGTGTCCCTGAGCGCTATGATGGGAGCTGTAGTTATGATATGTGTCCACTAGGTGGCAGTAGGATGTAAGGCTTTAAAGAACCGAGGACAACGACTACACTGACCCTCAGAGGAACAAAGAAATGTAAGAAATCATGTGATAAACTGTCCTGGTGACTGAATGAAATATGTTCTGCTTTTGTAAGAGCAGGAGAGGTGAAGCAGTTTTTTTTTTTCTGTACAGTTTGAGTGTTTTCTCTCATTAGAGAGGCGGACCACCGCTGTGAGAATAAAGGCTTCAATGAATCTCTGCTTCTCACACCTGCTGGTGTTTTTAGCCACCAGGAAGTGTCAGCTACACACAGCTGCAGGGACGTTCTGCTCATCCCCTCTCCTAGCAAAGCATCCACCTCACCAAGATGGCAGCCAAGTAGACACATGAAGGGTAACTCATTCCATCCTCACACATCCTGTAGCACACTTACCTGTTGTTACCTGGTGTTACATCTTTAATGGTTAAAATTGGCTCCAAGATATTGGCTTTTCTCCCTCCAGAGTTAAACTTATGCACAAGGTCGTTTTCTCATTTCCTCAGCTCTCAGTTTGCCTTTGGTCAGCAATGTTTTGATCTATGCTCCCCTTTTTCCAGCCAAGGTCTTCAAATCTAATCCAGTAGTCTTTGGTATGTGTTTGTGTAAATAAACGGTAGGGGTTAGGGAATATTGTCACATCACAGTGTGTCCTTGATGTCTGGTATTGATATCAAAAAGTGGGAAAAGAGCACCAGAAAGCAATTGTATTAGAAAATATGACAGTGGTATGCAAGGTTGAAGCCTTGTTGTGTCTCCTCATAGAGTTTTTAATGTCAGGTCAAAGCAATTGTATCAGATACTTTATTTGGTCTCTTAAGATAAAAAAAAAAAGAGTTATAATATCCCTTCTAAGTCCCTTTGAAATTCCGTCTCCAGGCTGTAGAGTGCAGTGTTGAATGAGCTATTAAATGAAGGTTGAGACATGTCTCTGGCTCTGACCTGATGGGAGCTATAGGGTGTGACACATGCGCAGTGTAACTGGAGCTGTGACGTTGGAGAGTTGCAGCAGATGACGCAACGTGGCCTGACAGTACTTTTTGGGACAAAAGATAGTCTACAGTTTTATTGCGTATTAACATTTGATTTGAGCCAGTTTATTGAACCCAAGTCCCAACGTCTCCTCTCTCCGACCCAAGACCGACTGCGGACACCTCAGTGAAGCTTATCAATCATCCCCGTGTTCTATGATCGTGCACAAGCTGTTGAGCCTTTTGGCAAGTGCAGACTAGATTTTATTGCGCTTGTGTCACGAATTCCCCTTCATATTAGTTTGTTTTCATCCTGTCTGCTTGTTTAATTAACTCTCCTGTCATTTCAGATCCTGCCATTCACACCCGATCACCTCTCATTCCCCTCACCTGGTCCTCCACACCATCTCACCTGCAGCCCATTCCCTCATTAGCCCTCACTATTTAGGTCCCCTCACTTGCACTTGTTTCCTGAAGAACTAAACTTGTATTTTTGTCTCCGAGTTGTGCTTTTGGGTTCAAGTATCTGTAATCCTCACAGCTTGTGTTGTTCTGCATGATGTGACTTCCCCTTTTGTTTGCCTCCTTGGTTGGATTGAGGAAGCTGATGCGTTCGGAATGAAGGCTGTTGAATAGCCAACACAACATGCTTGTTATCAGCCATCCGTCTCCTCAGCATCCTCTACTTTTCTACTGTCAGTTAATGGTCCTCTCCCTGCCTCTATTTAATTGTATTGTTCTTACTTGTTACTGCCAGCACTTCTTAACTTCTCCTTACTCTTACCAGTCCATTTTGCTTTCAATCATTGAAACTCTCTGACAGGTTTTGCAACAGCTGATGGGGGAGCAGAAAGTGGAACAGTAGTGCTGTGAGTTTTAATGGGGGGGGGGGGGGGTAATCCTTAATGTGACAGCTCATCTGCGCAGGCCGTGCTGCTCACGCTCCCTCTTTCTGGAATCACATATAATCTATGCCTGCAGGCCTGTGAGTATGGATTATGTATAACATACTGCAGCACATGTACTGTTTAATATACACTGCAGCATGTCGTTCAGCCTAAAATTGCAAATGACGGGGTGCTGGAGTGTGTCATTGGATGGACGGGGCAGCGATGAGAGGGATTACAGTATTTGCAGGACTACTGACAGATTTGAATGCACACTTTAATCTCAGAATTACCGTAATGACAATACGGTGCACGTCTGCTTTCTTACTGATAACTCGATTATATATTTTTCTTTCCTTTTGTAGGGGTACAGATAGACTTTTGTTACTGTGTCAGGTTAATATAATTCAGTCTCTCACCTCACTCACCACATAGGAACATTTGTATAGGGCGCTTATGTTCGCCCGGCACCAGCTGCTCTACTTCAGCAGAAAATGGTAAACTGTGTGTAGAGGGGGAAACCCACTACAACCTCATGCAAGAGCAGGATAAGAGTCTGCTATTCTGTGCACTTTTATTCTTGTGTGTATCCATTTATTCCATCTGGTATGCAGAAGTAAGCTAATTGTAACCGGCATGATTCAGCACCTTAATCAGGCGTAACAGCACGAGATATCCAGTTAGCCGTCCCATCTGCCTGATTCCATGTGAATGCAGCATAATCAGGATTTGTAACAAATGACATGCTGTGTAATGGCAACACGTTCTCATCCCAACTCTTCACATACTGAGGCTCTGTCAGACCCCTCACCTGTGTAAACACGCGGTTAACGCTGTGATTTATAACAAAAAGACTTGCTTGGATCAAGCAACAAAAACAAACTAGTTAGGTTTAGGGAAAATATAGTTGGGCTTAAAAGAACTACGTAACTCTAAATAACTCAACACTGGTCTCAGCTTGTTGAAAGTCCTGTGTATTCTTGACCCATCCACCTCCCCTCCCTCCCACAAGGTGTTGTTTTTTTCAGTGATTGTACTACGTCGTCACTCCAAGAGCATTTTCTCTGATCGTCTAAACATGACACGGGTGGGTTATCATTGTAATTACTTAAAACCCCAGTGCGTCTCTACAGATGCTGTAAAATGCCTCGTGTATCAGTATTAGACACGGTGGGGGTTACAAAAGCGTTGGTATTTCACGCCCTGGAAAAGAGAGCTGGGGAAAGAGTACGAGTAAGGAGTCCGCAGGCAGTCAATGCCAGATATTTGATTTCTACCAGACAGGAGCAATGAGGGCAGCAGCTCTTCCTCAGTTTGATCGGAATGGTCTTCGGTGGCTGGAATTAAAGTTTGGTAAGCGGGATACATGTCATCCTGCAACACGCTCTATAGAAGTGTGACTAACAAGCCTGGCATTCATCGGTAGCTGCAGGGCAGGCAGCAGCAGAGGATGATGAGGGAGTTTGACATCTTAAATCGACATCCTAATTGGTGACGGCCATACTGTATCCAAGCTCGGTGTATGCAATCTGCGGTGCCACATGAGTTGTTTGAGTATTGTGTGTGTGTGTGTGCTCTGTGGCACTATTTTTGCTAACAGATATTTCCTCGGCCTAATGACAGTCTGTGCAGGCCAGAGACACACAATGGCAACAGAGGAAATGGAGAAACGGGAAGATGGAGGGAGACTGAAAGGAGAGGATATTATCTGTTGGTGGAAGAAAGAAATAGCCAGTGAGGTGCTTTGTGTAGAGAATTATGAACTGAGATTACGTTCTGATAACAATGCAAAGAAAAATAAATGGTAATTTATACTTTAGTCGGCATGCTTAGATGCTGTGTGCACAAACAAAAAAGCTTCTTGGATCAACACATTGAATATGGTGATGTAGTCAAAGGCCTTATGAGTACACACTTGAACACTCTCATATAAAATGTCGTCCCCCCCCCCTTCCCCATGATAGATGGTCAGTGTTGATCCCACGGGATCTGGTTGATGCTTGTTTGGCAAATTGGCTTTGACCTCTGATCTACAGCCACAAGATTGCATTTAAGATTCGGTCCTCTGGATGCTACTTGTTTCCATTGACGTGATTGAGATGTAAAACCCTCGAGGGCCTTAGTGGTGCTGAAGCTGATAGCCTTAGGAGCCATTCAAGTGCCTTTGTGTCACACCTTTTGGAAAACCTCACATATTTAGTGTTTGCATTCCTAAATTTATGCAAAGAGTGTTTGACGCTTGTCTTCATTTGTCAACACTATCGGCTGATTAGAATCTGTTTGTGTTTTACTTCCCAGAGCAGACTTCCACTAATCAGAGGCCTCTCTTTGACTCGTGCTCTTGAGATTGTGGGATTCCTAGTGGACGAGGATGCAAATCCACTTTTGCAGCCAAATTGTATGAAAAAAACTCCTCATATTTCTATCTTATTAAGCAGTTAAAGTTTTGTGGGGTGTAAAAAGCAAACAAAAATAAATACATTCTTAACAATAAGCATGCACAAAAAGATAGTTTTTATTTATTTCAAAAACATTTTCTCAGCAACTTATTAGCTGTTCTTTTTTTTAGCAATTTTCGAAGGAAATCTAACCGGGGACATCTTTATACAATTCTTCGTTTTGTTTTTTTTGTATATTATACATAACATTTTCACATGAAGAAAAAACAAATTTAGTCCCTCCAATTAAGCATACTATTTCCCAACAAAAACAAAGAATATGAAGTCCAGCAATTATGTAAATCAGCAGCTGGCATCGTGTTGGACCAAAGCTTCTGTTAAACAACCATAGTGTGCATACAGAACACAAGCAGGCTTTGTCAGGACTTAAAGGGATTGTGTGAAAAGTTGCATCTTGGTCATTAATGTAAAATTGTTGCATTGATCCACGGGGGAAATGATCTTACGTCTCTGGGGAATCACTCTGGGTATCTGTCTGTCCTCCCACTGATTAGGCAGTTGTCACCAGAGGCCTGGTTGCCAAGGTAACAGCCCTCTGTCACCTCCTGTTCTCATTCGCTTCCTGCTGCTCTCCACTCTCTGCTGCGCTCTCACTCTCTTACATGCTCCTTGTCTTTTTCTTTTTCAAAGGGCAAGTGCTCGCAAACTTCTAGCGCATGCGTGCATCTCCATGTGTGTATGCCTAAGTTTGTGGGTGTGTGTGTGTGTGTGTGTGTGTGTGTGTGTGTGTGTTAGCAACAGCATGTTTGTGTTATCAGTCACGCAGAGTGGCCACTGTCTCCCCTGGTGATGGACTGTGATGCCAATCTGTTGCAGCAGCTCACTACAAGTCTGTCAGTGCAGAGCTGGAAAGACAGACGGAGAGAAAGAGTTGTTCATAATTCACCGTTCCCTTTCTCCACCTTCCTCACCCTTGCAGTCGTTCCTACCTTTTTTCCTTCGTCCAATCTTTGTTTTCTCTCTCCTCTATCCCCCTAATTTTTCATCCATCTCCCTTTTACCTCATTTCCCAATTCTACTGTCCGTACCTCTCCATTGCCTTCCCTCCTTTGCTTGTCTGATGCTCTCTTCTCTCCATTAACCTTGTCATCCCTCCATGTTTTTGTCCCTCCATTTGTTTTTCTGCTTTCATCACCCTTGGCTTCCTGAGTTATGTCTTTCCTTCCTTGCTTCAATGAGTCCAACTTAGCTTCATGTCCTTAATCTATCATTACCTTCCACATTTCCCTTCCATCTCCTTGTCCTTGTCCACTTCCTATTTACTTTTTTTCTTCATTTTCCTCTTCCTCACTTCACTTTTCTTTTCAGAAATTGTTGTAGGGAGTAGCAGAGGTATGGAAGGAATTTGTTGTCTCTTTTTGTTTATTTATAGCAAAAATGTTCCATACATTGTACCTTAAATTCAAAGATAAATGCACCAGCGAAAACGAAGAAAGGACATGTGGACCTGGGCACAGACAGATATCTGACTTGTATATCTTCAGATGAGAATGAGATTGCCTTTGGGAGAGTGAGACGCACTGCTGAGGGTAATGTCTACCTCGCCAGAGATGGAGAACAGAGATACAGAAAGAGTCATGGTTTCAGGTCAGAATCACACATTTTTTTCAAAGCTCCAGGACATTAAGATCTGGGAGTGACTGTCCTTGAGCTTCGGAGACAACCCCCTCCATCTGTGTGCGCCTGGCTGCCAGATGGATGCTGAGCTTTGCCCGGCCCGAATCAGAGCAATACAGACCTAAACTCACATCTACCCACCTGGAACTGCCTTGCTAAATGTTTTCCTCCCTTCTGTGGTCCCACTGGTTGCTTTTCCTTTTTTTTTTTTTTTTTTTCATTCTTGCATTCTCACTTTGTTATTTTAGATTATTAACAATTATTTGCAATGCTTGCAATATACATTTGCAAATGTGATTAGAACCGAAAATATAGGAAAAGTAGATTTCAATTTGAGTTGTGAATGCAAAGTACAGTGTCTGCCCTACCTACAGTACACTGGGACAGCCTAATGCCTGCCAATGTCCTTTCCTTTTTTCCACCCTTTATTGTTCTCCTGTTCTGTCCTGTTCTGTCCATTTGCTGCCTCTTGTCTCAGCAGAATGGTAATTGGTGTAAGAGTTTATGAAGGACAGGCAGGTCCCGCAGGACGAACAGTCCTCTGTATGAGTCTCATTAAACACAGCCTTCTCATTGGCGCCCCTCCTTCTACTCATCCCTTTTTCTTCTTCTCCTCCCTCTCACGTCCCTGTGATGCACAGTGGGCATATTAATTACTCTGGAGTTTCCAGATCAGCGTGCTCCGTCTCAATGTCACTGAGAACAAGCACTCATGGAACTGTACAGCACTGACGCTTTGTTTGCATTATTAGTAATGAAAGGCAATGCTGACTGAGCTGTTGCACGTGTTTTGTTTGTTGTAATCTATCCAGGTGGTTCTCTTTTTGCATTTTCCCACAAGTGAGCATGAGTGTGTGTGCTTCAATGTGGAGTGTGTGCTTCAATGTGGAGTGTGTGTGTGTATCACAAAGGTACAGTCACAATTGCCTGTTCTCTTAAATCGAGAAACAAGTCCACAGCCATTTCTCATCTCCCCAAACTCAGAACCCATCGGCTATCGATCAGATGACGGATAAGCCTCTGGGGGCAAGGGGCTCTATTTCTGGGGTTCCGGTGTAGCCGACGGATATCCGGGCCAAGACCTCCTTTTCCATGCGCTGATTATTTTGACTAGAGACTAGAGTTTGAGTTTAGGGACTAGGTTTTTTTTCAACAACCAGAAAGTGAAAAAGAAGGAAGATGCAGAACAAAAAAAGACTCTAATGAAGAGATTCAAACTCTAGCGTGACTAGAAAACACTTAAGGCAAAATCATAATTTCAGATGTTGCAAAAAATAAAAAATACACACCAAAAACGTGAGGAAATCCTTGCTGGAAACAGGCAAAAACCTCTGAATTTAGTAAAACCTTATTAAGACAAACTCTGCCAATGGGCTAGACAACAATTACTTCAACATATAGTTACTAGGTAACACTAGTTCACTTTAAACAGAGTGCAAGAGTGTAGTGTTGGCGGCATTAGGGCTACCCAGTACAGAACAGGCGCGTGCTTCAGTCTTACAATCCTTGCAGTATCTTGTTTAACGTAATGTCTGTAGATGATGTTTAATCAAATCCATTACACCAGCTCATGCAGCACATACCACAAAAACAACTTTTGTCGTCGGGGGTCACCAACTAAGTAGCCAATTCTAGAGCAAAAGTGACAGCCAGTTAAACCCACACACACACACTGGTCCACTTTAGGGGTGTCTGAAATCGTATTACAAGATTCTTCCAGGCATGACAATGGGAAATAGATTGTAATATTTAATTACAATTACAGATATGAAGGACAATGCCCCATGTAATTTGACCTTTTAACTAGTTAAAAAGAAACATTCTCCCCCATGGAAGGTGAAACAGTTATTTCCAAGAGGATGTGGATGTAAATAGGAGTCTGTCAGTCTTTAGATTGACTCAATGGCTGCATCAGCCACATTCTGCAAGTTGTTTCACAGTCAATATATGCAACCAATACCAAGGGGCTTTAAAGGGTGGTACAAAACAAATATAATTTGCTTGAATGAACGAACTGTACTTTTCATAGTTATGTTCGGGCTTGGGTTCATACACTTTGATAATAATCATGGGTGTGAGAACTTATATGAAAGATATGATACCTTAAAGGAATGCAACTCCCTTATCTGCCTAAAAATAACACAATCTTTGAACAAATCTCCCACTGAGACAAATGCATCGCTGAAGAGAAACAGAAATTGATATTAATGCTTCAAAAGCAAAGCAGATGGCTGGTTATAGCATGCGTAAAGAGGAATAAAAGGAAGAGCCGTGGGGAGTTTAAATGTCGGAGGATTCAGCGGGGGACTATCCCGGAGACGTCTGTTTTTTTTCAAGTCTCTTGCCAGAGGTGAAGTTATCTGCAAACTCCTGCTGAGCGGAGGTGGTAATATCAGAGCAGAGGGTTGTTTTCACACTAATGCAAAGGGAGAGGAATCGGATGATACGAGTTAACCCCCTGGAGTTATATTTTAATCTCCTCCCACACTTTTTCAGTGATAAAAACAATCACACTTTAGCATGGCAGTAATTATTTAGTTTTGTGTAATATGACAACTAAAACTGGGAAAAGAGTTGCTCTCTACTTGTCAAAAGATAGAAAACGAGATTGACAGCACCAGCACAGCAGATAGCAGGAAAATCACAGGTGTAATCAATGAGCTGAACAACTTAACCAACATACCTGCTGTGAAAAAAAGTGTGTGCCACTAGACATGCAGGGATAAAGAAAAGTCTAGAGCATGTGTCAAAGTAAGTCACCAGAAAGTGAAAGGTGAGGGAGAGACAAATGTGTGTCTGAGTGCCTGAGAGCGAGGCAGTGTGTAGAGAGGGATCAAACATTGACATGGAGGTGAACCAAGACATGTATGCTAAGGCAGGTGACAGAGTGTGACGGAGAGGAACTGTGAACAAAATACAGGTGTGTGTGTGTGTGTGTGTGTGTGTGTGTGTGTGTGTGTGTGTGTGTGTGTGTGTGTGTGTGTGTGTGTGTGTGTGTGTGTGTGTGTGTGTGTGTGTGTGTGTGTGTGTGTGTGTGTGTGTGTGTGTGTGTGTGTGTGTGTGTGTGTGTGTGTGTGTGTGTGTGTGTGTGTGTGTGTGTGTGTGTGTGTGTATAAACGTACAATGTGTGGGATAAGCAATTTTCCTTGGAGCAGACAATTGTCGTCAGATTGGTGACAAGATTTGCAGGCATTTGCCAGCACATTTCAGGCGCAGAAGATCAAATCTCTGCTGGCAATGCACTTCAATTTCAGGCCCCAATAAATATAATAATACCACTAGGCTACCACAAAGAATGAATAGGTTTAAGGATAGGATCAGGAGCAATGAGAGCAGGTGGTGGAGGGCCCTGTGGTCGTATGAACAGAAAGCTATTTTTAGCCAGCAGTTACAGTAAGACATAGTGACAGAACCCACAGAGAATGGAGAGTACATTTCTAGAGTAGTTAAAGGAAAGTCCGGCGATAGCACAAATATATAGCCTACTGGAAAGTTGTGATTTATTGATAGTTTAAAAAAATGTTTGTTTGTTATATATTCAAGAACTAGACAGTAAAATATTCATAACAAGAGATGTTTCCTTTAAATGGAGCAAGTGCTTAACTAAACAGTAAATGGCACAATAAAACTCATCCAAGCCAACAGGTGAGTGAGTGAGCTGTCAATTCAGTCAGTCTGTACACACCTGCACAGTCCTGAGAAGAGGTGTAATCAGATAAAATAATAGAAATCACCTGTGCAGGATTTACTTTAGTGTGCAGGGACTTTTTAAAAGACTGTTGCTTTAAGAGATTGTTAGTATTTTGGTTTTTTTTTAAGCCTTGCTAATATTTATTTAGGCTAGCAAGTTTCCTGCTGTCCCTCTACACAGTGTGTCTAGAGCTATCGGGGCCAAAAGTGTTTAGTCAGCCTGAAGATAAATTGGCGAGGAGTGAAAGGTGTGAAATGGACGTGATACAATCTTCAAGCCAAGAAACACAGACTCCTAGATGATGGTAAGTCCAAAAACATAGTCTTGCTAACCACAGGAATGTAGAGTAACGTTAGGCTTTTTTTTTTTTACAACAAATGCAAGCATGTACCATGCTAGTGGCTGTAATGTGTCTGAATTTGATAACTGGATTTCAGTTATATAACGTTTAAGACATCTGTCCTTGTGACAGATGTTATGAGTGTTTGAATCTTTGTTTTTTTTTGTTCAGTTCAGGTATTTGTGATGAAAGAATGAAGCCAATTCAGGTCAATCATAAGGGTTAGTTGTGTAAGCTCAAGTAATTATAATAATATTAATGAATGCTTTTTTAATGAATTTAGCATTTTTGTGTTTGTCATGCAAATGTGCGCTGCTTTACGCAACACAATGTGCTCCTTTTTAGATAGAATGGATCAATAGTTGAAAAGTGGCTGAATATCAGCATAATTAGCTCAATAACTAATTCAGATGTTCATTCATCTTGAACAGCACATCCCTGTCTTTGTATGCAAACTGTGTCTTTAACACGCATATAGGAATAATAAGCGAAGGGAAAACCATTAAACGTATTTTGATTAGGTTTCTCACATTCCAAGGATTCAAAATGAGCTACAATTAATCAATTTATACCTTTTTAATTCAAATCAAAGATGACTTAAAACCTGAAACATTTAACCTGTTAAACCCTTGAAAGAGATTCATTGACGACCGTTACATCCTCACAAAAGCTTTCATCTTTCATTATTAGAAATGCTCAGGATAAGCGAAGGAAAATGATCAGCATCTGTGGATGAGACGCTGCGTCCTCTGTAGATCACAGATACCAGCCATGCTGTAAACGCACATCAGTAGAGCTGACGTGCATATCCACTAGTAGATCAGAACTGCTGCGACAGTGGGAGGATGGAGACAGATTGCATCTTTCCCTCTCCCAGCTCCTTATCACAACAGCCACACTTATCTACTCCCAGTAGAATTATGTTATTAGAAGACAGAGTGAGTGGCAGGAAGAGAGACAAATGACTGAAAGATGCAGAGCAGGAGAGCTGGATAAAAGTTTAAAGCCAAAGTCATGAATCAGGGATTAAGTACTGATAGTGGGAGATTATACAGTAAACCAGTGTTACTATAAATGAAGCAGGTGCTCGGTATTATTCTGTGTATTGATTGTCAAATAAGTCAACCATGGACACAAAAGTGAGATCCCACCAGCATTACTACTGTCATAGTAAATTACCCTTTGCTAAGCTCCGCCCCCTACTTCTCCTCCGTCAAGCTGTCAGAGCTACAATGGAGCCCACACTGTCACTAACTGCGCTCCCTGACTATATATGAATACATATAAAACAAAAAAAGGGATTTCGGATATATCCAGGATGTAAAAATGATTCATCACTGAAAACAGGTTAAAAAGATTAAGAAGAAGCTAAAGCCTACAGATCACAGTTTTTAATTAAGTGAACCACCACATCACCTGGAGATCGAGACAGAAACCAATGAAATTAAGTAACAACACTGTTCCTGTAAAGCCCGATAGGTATTTATTAACTGTTCATTAAAAAGCAAAAAACGCATTTAGCTAGCGTAGCCTAGAAGAGCTAACATTAGTTAATGATGTGCTAACGTACTCTGCTAATATTAGCGCCAGAGTTTTTTACGTAGAAATATAACGTTATAGAAATGTTTATACTCCTAACCTCTCACAGTAACGAGTATCACTATTACACAACGTTTAACCATGAGTAGCTCCAAATCCACAAAATCTGTTTGAAGATGAAGAGAATCCGAAACGTCTGCTTTAGTCTATGGAGCAGAGCTGTATAGCTGTCGGAGCTGCCCAATGCCACGCCAAGGTTGGCCAGTCTGCGTTTGAGCATTGCAAGTAAAGATTGCTTTTTCTGCTCAAAAATAGCTTACATGTTTCCTCTTGGATTTGAAAGTTTAGTTCAGTTCTCTTGTGCCCTCCTTAACAGTGACGTATAGGCAAGACTCCAAGGTCGATCCTAGAATTGTTTCTCCCTCACTCCTCTGCTGCATTATTTAAATATGCTGGAGGGAGAGTTCTAGGAGAATTTCATTTAAACAAATAGAAAACTATTACCTTGAACGGGTTTGAAGCCTGGAGTAAATGTCGCAGCACTATATGGTTATGCAGCTGACTGTTCGTGCTGTTTGTCGTCCGACAAATAACGAACATTTTGTGATTTCCATATTTAAAATGTATCCGCAGCAGCAGCAGCAATGCACAAGTGACTTCTGTATTTTAAATTATTTTCCTCTGGTACTGACCAACATTTAAAATAAGCTAAGTTTGTGCAAGTGTGTGTATGTTTGTGTGAGACAGAGGGACAGAACATCTCTGCTGTTCATGCAAATAAAATAAATCCTCTGTGTTTTCCCGAAGTGAAGGAATAATAAAGTAAAACAACAGAGGAACTGCACAGCAGCTGTGTCTATATGTGTATATTTAATACACACATAGACGTGTGCAGCTGGGGGGCTGTGTGTGTGCCTTGAATTGCTTTATTCCTGCTGATGCCGAAGGCTTTTAAGTAATAAGTCAAAGGTACACAACGGAGAATTACATTCATGTTTCTCGCTGACAGGCTGTTAACAGAATGGGAGGGTTGTGACAATGGAGGTCTCAGCAATCCAACGAAAACAACACCCCCCTTTACAATATCTCATTTAGACACACACACAACACGGCCACGTAAAGGACACAATTCAGTGTCCTGAGGGGGCTGTTTGTGTTTCTATCCCTGTGAAGGTCAGGAAGATGATAAACTCAGAAGTGAGGACATTTCGCTGGTGTTCACATTACACTCAATTGCTTTTGTAGAGTTCCTTAAGCTTCAGACTAGAATGAGTTGTAGGACCACAGCACAAGGACATTCAGATATGAACACCTACACACATTTCTCCTCTGTTAAGTCATTCATGTTGTTGTGAATCACTGATAGAAGGTGTTTCTAATTGATGCATTGTACCTTTTTATGTTCGCTTTATTAAACTGATAGTGGTATGAGAGTGTGTGTGTGTGTGTGTGTGTGTGTGTGTGTGTGTGTGTGTGTGTGTGTGTGTGTGTGTGTGTGTGTGTGTGTGTGTGTGTGTGTGTGTGTGTGTGTGTGTGTGTGTGTGTGTGTGTGTGTGTGTGTGTGTGTGTGTGTGTGTGTGTGTGTGTGTGTGTGTGTGTGTGTGTGTGTGTGTGTGTGTGTGTGTGTGTGTGTGTGTGTGTGTGTGTGTGTGTGTGTGTGTATATACTGTATATTGCTACCTGACGGGGATAATGGTTGTAATTTACCATGAGGTCTTCATAGGATCTGATAGCTGTTTAATCAGCTGTTATTTGCATCCCAAGAGGGGTTTATGAGCACTTGCAAATGATTATTACTGTGTGTTTGCCTATGTGTGTGTATACGCACATACTGTGTTTCAATAATGCATGGAAATGACTGTAATACATTTCTAAAGGAAGTGCACACAACCTGTTAACCTTTTATATCCTGCACACTGCGGATTGTCTAATGTATCAATTATGTAATGCCCTGTTAATTAGTTCCTGGTTATATTTCCTTACATTTGGCTGCTTTCCCTACATTTTCCTGCAAGTGAATGACGAGGTTATCAACCCAAACGTGGAGGTCTGCTCGTAAAAGCCTCCAATTTTACTTTCATCAATTTTTAATATATACTTACAACCATCAAAAAGCATTGCTCCAAACAAGGCTACAAAATGCCTCTAAATATGTTATTTAAAAATAATCAACAAAATTAGCAGACACTGAGTCACTACGACTCAGCGCCGCTAAATAACGGAACACACAAAGTATTCACCAAATTTGTCTGTATGAATGCCTTGCCGTTCTTGCACTTTTGAGGACAAAAGCTAAACAAAGAAAGAGGGGGAAGAAGGCAAGTGACAGTGTGCAAGTTGTAAATATGGAATTCACAAATGCAATGAGTCATAATGCCGAGACAGGCCTAATGTGTGGACAGTAAACTAATGAGCAGTCAACCTTGCAGCGATGGCACCCTAACTACAGAGCTGAGCTGGCATTTTGTTGTTTGTGTTGTCTAATCAGTTGATAACAATACTTTGTTTTCATATTTCTCCCGTAGGGACAATGAGTCATTACAGTAGCGTACTATAGGTGGAAGTGCACCTCTTTAGTTAACGGTGAGCAATGCTTTGTTATGCAGATCAGTTACATCAGTACTGTATGCACTCTAAAAATGATCAAATATTTAGTTACACACAAAGACATAAATGGAGTGTGCAGGTAAATAAGCACACATGCAAACATATTAATATATGTGTCGCGTATATGAGTGAGCACTTGCAAATGCTCATTAAACTTTATGTTTGCCACAGGCCACACGTTCTACTTCATTAGAGCTGTGTTTGGGAAAAGAGACCTGGGGGTGTTATTAGTAATCCTTCTCTCTGATGTATTTCACTCTGCCTCTTTCAAATCAAGAGATGTGTCCCTTTCATTTTCTGCTAAACTATATCCGTTACTTGTGTCTCATATCTAAGTAATAGTTATATCACATTAAACCCAGCTGCTCTTAGACCAGACAGCTCTGAGTTTCACTGTGAGATTTGTCATTTATCTTTGCATTGTGTTTTAATGCTGGTTATGATGTATTGCAGACAGTTAGCGCTGAAGTCTGTATCTTACGTTGTGATCCCTAAGGCCAATGTTACTGGCGGGATGGTAATCAGGTGGATTATGAGTAATAAGGTGGATTATGAGAAGTCTATAATGCATCTGTACCATTTTGGACTGATGGCCTTACTAACATAAGCAGCTTGAACTGACAAAGCACAGAATAAAATATCTGAGAGTGTAATTTTAACCATGGCACACACACACACACACACACACACACACACAGAAACACACACAGAAACACATGCATGCATAAACACATAGAAACACAAAGTAACTATGGCCACCAGTTTTATTGCACATGGTGATTTCTCCCCTAATTAACGTCTCTCTTTCTCTCAGGCTGCCTTGCCATCTATAAACATGGTTTCAATAGGATGCTTTGTTTGTACAACCCTTCCCAATTTCCCATTTATATTTGATCACTCTTCATTCTTACATGGTAATTGGGGCTGCCAGCTATCTTTGACTCTGGCTCAGCAGCACAACTGGAGCTGCCTGCAGTAAACACTCCTCTACCAATCAGAAATGTTGGTGCTGTAGCAGCTTTGCTGATACATCCTACTGTACCTAGACATTAGCCTATTAATGCATTTTCTTTAATGGTATATTGTATCTCTATGTATGTATATGATTGATTAACTTTATGTTTGCTTTGAAAATGTAATCTTTTTAAATGAAATGAAGCTAATTGAATAGAATTAATTCAATTTACTCAAAGACTTCATACAATGTCAAGCAGTAGCAAGTATGATTGAGCTCAGTCAGCTTAGGAAAGAGGTACTAATATATGTTAATAATAATGATTCATGCTTTCCTAACACTGTTTCACTTTGTTTGACTAAATTGAAAAAAATAAATGTTGGAGATATCGAGCGTGATCCCCATACGATTGGATTTTGTCATCGCAAGCTTAGAAACTGTATCTTTAGGAAACTCAAGCAAATAATCAGTCAATACTGCAGATACATGTATCTATGTTTCAAGTCTTACTCTAAGCCTCAGTGCTTTTTAAAATCAATATTTCCTGGAACTCCGTAGTTTCAATCAATTACTGTCTGATAGATGCTTTACTCCGTGCTTGTCCTCTAACATTCAGATGATTTGTTGTTGCTTTTTCCTTCCGAACCTCTTCCCCTGAATTTAGATCATAGATTTAAAGGACCAGTATGTAACATTACAGGGATCGAGCAGAAATGGAATACATATTCTTAAGTATGTTGATGTCTAGTGTTTAATCGCCTGAAATTAAGAATCATTGTGTTTTCGTTGCTTTAGAATGAGCCTTTTATATCTACATGAGTGTTTGCAGTGAGAAGCTGCGAGGGCTGTATAACTCTATTATTGGTCTGGTATAGAGTTTCCATTCATCACGGTGGAAGGCTGTGATTGGATTCTTTGATTCTTTGATTCTAATCGGTTTCCTGTCTCACTTCTTTAAATGGTTTCCCAACTATAACCACTTACAGCGATGATGCTATACAGTACACACTTGTCTCTTGTCCATTCTCATATGTTCTTCAATGTGAACACAAACTATAAACTGACACTCAAGGGGCTATTTGTGTTTACTTTCCAACGGGAGCGCTGTTTTACTTGTTAATTAAATTCAGTTGACAGTTTGTAAGAGGAGAGATGGAAGAAAAGTGCCGTCTGTGTGTGATTGGTGATGATGAGACAGAGGAGTGAATTTGAGTTGAAAGAGAAAAGGACACTGTGTGAGCTGCTGTGAATCACAAGTCTGTGATGAGTGCTTCTACGAAATAATTCCAGACCAGACACTGCAAGCGCCCGGCTTATCCTCTGCCTCTTTTGTCATTCCTCCCTCGTTCTCCTCTCCTCTTGTATCACTTCCTCCCAATATTATGAAGTCCCTCCATGTGTCTCTCTCTCTCTCTCTCTTTTTATCTTTGAAGGCCAGAACCAGATAACGGGAAAAGTAGTGACAGGCAAGAAATGAGGGTTTCCTAATACCCCTGAATGTGCCATTATATTTATTAGGCCTGGAGACCAAGCTTGACGAATTTAATTAGCTGTGAGGAAAGACCCTTTTCATTACTCAGTATAACTACCTTATACATTTTTTTCTCGGTTTGCAAAGAGGAGCAGCACTCCACATTCTCCTTTGAAGTAGTTTAAAACCGTGTGTGTGTGTCTGCGCGTCTGTAATCTTTCAGGTCTCTAAAGAAATTAACTTTTTTATTTTGCGGATTTTTGTGTGGTCAGAAAATGGGCAAATTAGCTTAATATCGCAATTGGTGTACATTTGCTTTGCTTCATGCTTCTATTGGATGTTAGAACGTTTAATGATACTGTATGTCCCAACAGACTGGATCTTCTTGAAAAGAGCAGAGGAAGAGAAGAAATATCCACAAGGATGCATCTGGATATATGGTCAACGTCACTTACCAGTCTACATGATGGAGCGGTGAGTGATTAATGCCCCATATTAAACAACTCTCGCAGTCTTCATCAGCAGATGGAGTTTGCTCAGTTTGGAACTTTTGTCTTGTTGTAACGGATGGTCTATATACTTGTTATCACATAAGCATACATCCAAAATGTTGCCACATGATGACAAACGCTGCCGATAAAGAGAAAGGCTCGTGAGTGGACTGTGAAAATTTAGACGAAACCGGTTTTTTTTTTTTTAAAGCTTTTTACAATAAGCTTTATTTTTGCAAAGGGAGCTTGTTTGCCTTTTTTTTTTTTACGATAATACAAATCACAAGAAAACATTATGCTAACTTCTGAATTGTAATCCAGTAACACACAATCAGCTACTGAGCAAACACTTTTAAAACATACAATCCCTGCACAGAATTACACAAGATGACACATGTCGCTGTCAGGTCGGGTAGTTCCAAGTGTTCAAGTAAATAGACATAAGAGACAATTCATTATTCTTTATGTACACTGTGATTCTGGTTCCCTCGGTGCACTCATTTACGTCCTCGATCCTATTGAGGACAGATCCAATAAATGAACACATGCTTCCTTCTAACCGCGGGTTGAGATCATAAAGATAATGGACATCTGTTGCTCCTTCTGCCAGACTCTATGCTTTTTAATGTCCCTAGGCTTTATATTTAACGTTAAAATACAGTCAATACATTTTCGTGCCTTGCAGAGTGAGATAAAATATGCATAGGATTACCTATTGTATTCACTCTTTGTCTTGTCCTCTTTGTTGGGCAAGGCTGAAACACTGAGCAATATAATGTGTGAACCTGACTAAGAAGATAAACGAGGAAGCGGTAAAAGAGTTTAATTTCCAGCTCGGCAGGAGGAGCTCAAGTTAATTAAACTTTGCGTCTTGTTTAACACAGTTTAAATAATTTATTAAGCCTATTAGTGAAAGAGGAGGAGGAGGAGGAGGAGGGGTGGCCTCCTGTCATTTAATCACCCTGGGAGTCATTCGTTTTATTTTATATGCCTACAATCAAGAGCAAAGCCTGAAATGTAACAAGGAACAAAGTGATTGATCCTCTGAACTCACAACCAATTCAATATCTTGCTTTAGGGTGGTGTACGATCAACTTTTCTGGCTCTTTGGAGGTTAACAGATATTCGGGAGCCTACTCGTACAGCTCGAGGCTTTGTACAGTATTTCATATGCAAACATACCTTTGACTCTGAATACACTCTGACATATACACTTCAATATGTAAATTCAAAGTAATTGGTCAATTGAGACCAATATTTATTGGCGCATCATTTAAATAACTTTTGAGCTTTTTAACCTTGACTACAGATTTTTCAAGATGTGCTTTTATTAACCTGGGCGGATCTTTTACAAAGAACAACTGCTTTGACAAACTATAAATGCTTTGCTTTTGTATGTAATGTTTGATTTGTTTATGGATGCAGGAACAATGTGTTGCTGATAAATAGTGTAGTTCAGAGTATTAAATGATCTCTCAGAGTAAAGGCAGCCTGCATGCCTACATGTTCACACTCACACTTCACGCTGTTCATCTGATAACTATACGCGTTTCTCTCCTAAGATGTCTGAAGTTTGACGCCCTACAGCTCCAACCTCGACTCATTATTACTTGGCTACTGTCTTCTCTGTCAATCAATACAACCTTTGAAAATATCACATTTTGTGTGTGTGTGTGTGTGTGTGTGTGTGTGTGTGTGTGTGTGTGTGTGTGTGTGTGTGGTTGAAATGTATGTATATTTTAGAAGCCATCATGTCTCTCTCCTTCTTGAGTCCTCTCACCTCTTGTCTCCCTCTGACAGGGTGTTGCTTGTGCTAATGAGAGGTCAAAAATGTAATTTGAATGTCCAAACGTGTGATTTGTCACCTCTCAAGCGGAATTATGGAACATATTCATGTCCGTTTAGAGAATGGGGGATTTGTTTTGGCTCAATTAATTTGCCTGGTTTCAAATAATTGCAAGCTTTATATTGATGTAAGCAATGTAGTGGTGTTGATTATATTTCAGATGCTGTGTGGTTCACTGTGCGTGATAACTCACAGGTTGAATGGCTTATCTTTTTATCTCCTGAAAATGCGCTGGACTCCCTGGTGATGTTGAGTAACACTGACAATAATTAGTTTAAGTAATAACTGTTTAAAGCAATGCAACGTCACAGACAAATATTCAGCCATACACAACAAATAGTCTGCAGCCGCCTTTCTTCCTTCCTCAGTGTCAATGAAAGATAAGAGAGAGACGGTATGATGCGTAAAGTAGAAGACACTGTGAGACACACAAGTGACTGCGCTGCACCATGATGGTGGGAAACACACACACACCTCTCTTTCTTTCTAAGAAAAAATAACCATAAAATTAAAACCCTGTTTATTTCATTTTTTTCAGTATTTTCTCAACAATTAACAAATGTTCTGAACTGATCCAGGCAATTCTCTAGCAGCTCCTCATATCTCCTCTTATGCTTGATTGTGGGGACAGAATAACCTTTCAGGTTAACACCCCTCCTGTCCACTCGCCTTCTCCATTTTTATTTTCAGCCCCCAGTTTAATAATATGTGAGATGTGATTGTGGGAGCGAGGGGGTTGGAGGTGGTGGCAGGGTAACAGAGAGAGACAACCGAAATGAGAAGACGAGTTTTTGTGACACATAGCTTTTCTTCCATGAGTAAGTTTGTTGCAGTTTGCTCCTCCCCTGTTGTTTCCGCAGAGGAAAATAAGATTGAGTGGAGGTAGCAGATAAACTGAGAGAAGTAAATTGGATGTGATTTTGTTTGGGAAAACACCTCCCTGCTTCCATTACCTTTGAATAAAATGTTTAGTTGCCATGTTTCAGAAGATGAATGGTTATCAATGGGATCAATAATGTTTTCCTTCTCTTGTATTCCTCTACAACAGGGGAGTTATTTTCCTCATTTCTCTGTTTTGTATGCCTCTGTGCCGGCGGCTAGCTGTGGCCGGAGGCTTTATGTTTTTGGCTTTTCTTTCCATACATTCGCAAGAAACGCGTCCGTTTCTCTTGAATGCAATATCTCAGGAACGCTTTGAGGGAAGTTCTACAAATTGGGCACAAACGTCCACTTGGACTCAAGACTGTACTGATACGATTTTGGTGGTCAAAGGTCACTGTGACCTCACAAAGCATGTTGATGTGATTACACTTTGGACAGACATAGATATAAACTGCCACTTGCAACTGTGACTGGCTGGTGGAGGCATACAACCGCGAGGTGATGATTGTAGTTTTTTTCCTATCCTCCCTTTCTCTCCGTACTACTGCTTTCACCGCCCAGACTCTGACTCAGCCGGG
Organism: Leptoclinus maculatus; assembly: GCA_032191485.1. Classification (NCBI taxonomy): domain Eukaryota; kingdom Metazoa; phylum Chordata; class Actinopteri; order Perciformes; family Stichaeidae; genus Leptoclinus; species Leptoclinus maculatus. Next base: position 11,862,116 of record JAVDOI010000011.1, read on the forward strand.
ACTCCTGTAGATCACAGTATGTGTCGTCTGCTCCGAGTAACACATAGTCACATTTTACGGTTGCTATTTTCTCCCTTCTCCCTCCCAGCCTGCCCCCTCTCTGTGTGTCAGAGCACCTCTAAACCTTCACATCTCATCCATATTTGACACAACACCCTGCCTTTGTCCACCGCTGTCTTTTTCACTCTCCCAAACTCTCTCCTTTCTGTCTGGGGGCACACTGAGAAAGACGTGGAGAGAGGACAGCCTTGTGAATGTGATGGACAGAGAAGGCTTTTAAGGGGAAGCACAATGGAAGCTGGAGAAAGAGGGAGCATGTTTGAGAAAAGGGGCAGAGCCAAGAGAGTTGAAAGGCATGGAAACAAAATGCAAAGCCTGTGTGTTTGTGTGCATTTGTCTTCACTTTGGTGTGTACATGTCAGAACGAAAAGCCCTGCCCCATGCTATGGATGAACACCTGAGCCCAATTATGTGCACACGCCACCATTTCCTGTTTGCCTCTGAGAGGACACACACACACACACACGCCTCTCTTTCTTTCTAAGAAAAAATAACCATAAAATTAAAACCCTGTTTATTTCATTTTTTTCAGTATTTTCTCACAATTAACAAATGTTCTGAACTGATCCAAACATTTTCTCTCATAATACCTCAAGTGTTGAATACAATGAATCGAAAATCACTAGAATATATTTTGTGTCCGATAACATGAGGCTAGGAAATGCTGTGGCACTAAAAACTAAGACGGCCCTGTGACTGAACGAAAGAAACTTTACTTAATGCGGATCAATACCTGATGAGCTCAATACGGTCTGTATCTGTAAGTTACATGCTCCTTTAATGGTAAACGCTTGTATTCTCAAAACATTCATGCTGCAAGGCTTTTTTTTTTAAGTTCCAGGGTTTTCATCTGACTGCTACAATTTGTTAGTTGACATCAGCGCCTATCTTTTGCTTTATTGGTGCACCTACAGTGCAGAAACACACACACACACACACTCTGTCTTGTTTAACGAGCAAGAACATCGACCGAGCAGAAAGTTGGCAGAATAAACGATGCTTGCTGTGAGACGTGCTGTTTCATAAAATAAGACAAGTGCGCACAGAACAAGCTGGCATTCACTTCTTCAGGTATAGAGACTGAAATTCCCCTGTTTCTCCTCGTCTTCTGTCACTCACATCGTAGATGCCTTTCAAATAAATTGCAGTATTACATCCCAGACACCTTTTTAGCCCTACAAACTAAACTGAATATACGGTCAGAGGAATACAGCTGTTTTCATGAACCCGGCATGCTCCCTTTTCTCATCTGCCTGCCATACATTCTTCCTTAATCCTTCTATCCAGATATGTTTCAACAGCAGGCTCTGTATCATACATCTAACTCTCTAACTGTGCACAGCATCTATATTTTCACATTAGCTACTTGGTATGCATGATGAGGATACTAAAAATACTCAAAGTTGTTCAAATGATCCCTTAGGATAGTCTTGTATCTCCATGATGTCACCACTAGGGAATGTAAGAACATGTGACTATAAGAAATACATTTGGCCAACAGAAATGGACAGGGTTTATGAAGTTAATTAAAGGAGCATGTAGTTCTTTAATATAGGTTTAGAACATATAACACCAACACTGGAGTTGCAGTATACTGTACTGTCCTGTATGGAGCAATGAAGTCCTGCTTGCATCAGCTGATTTTCCATCAGCTGCCTCATTCATGCTTCACCATCAGTGACTCTTGCATACATCAGCATTTATTCATCAGATTTGTTTGAGAGCACAATCAAAGAGGAGAAGCCTTTTCTGCCAAATCTAACCTCATAAAAAACATATTTAATTTGTGTCTTTGCACTGTTCAGTTTGGTTTTGTTTGTGTGCTGCTGCTGTGACATCAGAATTTCCCCCAGGGATAAATAAAGTATCCATCCTACAAATAGTTGCTTCTAAAAACATGAATGTTTGTGACTGAGCTACAATATATTATACAATTTGCTTAAAACATAAATGAATTCATAAATTCTAGCATCAAACAAACATTGAACATGGGCATACAGTTTCATTTGTACACTCATGTAGGGATGATTAGTTATATTAGGCAGAAAGGTCTGTGATCTTTAACGAAAGCTCCCTCAAGAATCTAAGAAGTCTACCAAAGGATACTGCTGGGAGCTCGCAATCCCCTATCGTATTTGCCCTAGTAAACATATAAATCTATGAAATGCAGGATTCAGAGAGCTTCATGACATCATAGCATAAGCCAGACAAGTGCAGAAGTGTTTGAACAAAATACCAGGAGAAGAGTTGGATGGTGGAGAGAGCTGCAGCTATCACACTGCTGTTTGCAGAAAGATTAGAGGATTTCAGCGACAGCCACACCAGAATAGCTAAAGTGAACCTTTTAAGACCAGCTTCTGTATACATACTGTAGATTTGAAAGCCTTTTGGATTTTCATGGTCAGCTAACGGCGGATGCTGATGTGACACATTATCCAGTGATAACAGTACCGGTAAGCTGAAGAACTAACAGCCGATGAGCTGATGCGTGCAGAACGTCAGAGTTGTGTTGGTTATGTTGTAAGAGGTGTTAGGGGTGATAAGTGCTCAACTGTGATGGAAATGGAGGGTTTGTGGCTCCCTTCTTCTCCCCAGATGCCTGTGGTGGTGAGGGGGTTCAAAATGGCTCCCTGTTGTCCATGGGATGTCTTGTTTATTCTCAATCATGTTAGCAAGGCATGGAGAGTTAAAGCTAAACCTTTAGCACACAGAAACGTGTTTGTAATATGATAATGCTCCATGGTCTCAGTGATTGCATGTTCCATTTCATTATCAAGTATAGCCCTTCACTCTCTTCCCTTTAAATGCCTCAGGCTACATGGCATGATCATTAGCGGACACTGACAGACATTATTTCACCTCCTGGGGAAAAACTAGACAACTCATTTGAATATCAGCAGTCACGGAAAGTTAGTTTCTCACTCTGCCAGGTAGCCAGTGGAGCATCGGCTGATGCAGCCTCTAGATATGTGTATGTGAAACCGCTATTGAAGCTTTCCATTACTAATGGGGTCTTCTCCTGGGAATATTGGCCGATCACTCGACTCTTGTCACAGTCTTGTCTTGGCTGTATGCAGTAATGCATCAAATGTGTAATCCGGTTGAAATTGCACCTATACGCATTTGAGATTTAAGCCTCTTTTAAGAACGAAAAGATTTAGGTTGATTTGATTGTGTTTCCGTGTACGACTTTTCAGTGGATGCCTTGAGCGACTGAGAATTATGGTGATAGAATGGATCTGCTTTATTTGTTTAAACAAATTAGGATTCCAAGTCAGCACAGATGAAGCATGCTAAGATGCATGCTTATTCCACTTTCACATATAGTGAACCATACAGCATGAGAGCTGTGGATGGTAAAAAAAAAGCTTTTAGTTAATAGAAATATTTCTACTGATGAAATCAAGAGACGGTTATAAGATCGAACTTTTTCATTTTAAAAAGAACTTATCCAATTTTGTTGACAGATAGCTTTTCATAAGATCCAATTTTGCTGAAGATATTATTCCACTCAACTAGCGAGCGAGCTAGAAGCTATTAGAAGTGATGCTCGGTGCAGTGTCCTGAAAGTATGTGCAGTCTGTGACCAGAATAAGTAAGTAAGAGCAGAGGGAATTGTTTCCTCTTGGTTTCATGTACCAGTAACCAGTTTTTTTTTTTTTTTTTTTCTTCAGGGCAAGTTAAGTATGAGCTTTCATGTTTGTAGGAAAATTCAAAATAAAAACATTTCAGCTAAATTTAGTCCAATGTGGGGCGTCTTGGTGGTTGTGTTGAAACTGAACATTTGTCAAACATCGTCACTCCTCCGTGTCTCCACTTCTTTAACACTATATATGATGACAAAAAGATTTTGAATAGATACCCACAGATCACCACACTTACTAAGCTTAAAGCTGCCTTCAGATGATAACCTCTTTGCTCATTGAGAGGCAGGAGGCAGAGCATGGTGCAGACACTTGCAAAGGCAAAGTCACTCACACGTACGAGTCATCAAAACGTGGAAATAATTAGAATTGTGAGCGCAGCGCTCCCTGGCTATTTTGAGCGGTGCTCCTTGCCAATGGTAACGCTTCAATGGGAACTCCAGCAATTGTCATAATGAATCAAGTGCTGTCACTTGAGTCTTTTTCTCAGACCTGTCAAGAAACCACAGAAAGCATTACATATACAACTGTTTTCACAGGCTGAGTGGTACTAACCATGATTAGTAAACTGGTAGTCATGTGTAGAATCAATAAGTCTCCCTTAAAAAGATAATGCTGGCATAATTTTATTGTTTCATTATCTATAAACTAACAGTTTTTTCTTTGGCAACACCATTATCTGTCAGGGAAAAGCACTCACTCACCAGCCTTCTGTCACTTTCACTTTTGTCTTCAGTGTGAAAAGGGTAATCCATGTCAGCCACTTCATTCTCTCAGGAACGTTTTCAATTTACAGCATGGATTTCCCATGACCGTCAAGGCTGGGTGAGACTTTGATGAAGGGTTTTGCCAAAGGAACTAGAAGTGTAACAAGACAGTTGTACGGCTTGTGTGGGTTCACCACAAGAGGCGGATGTATCTTGGGAGTCATTTCATATTGTGGGGAGACCCAAAAACGTAGTGTTGTCTGTTAAAGATCACCTCAAATATATCCGGTTAGGATCAACTACTTCTGTTACTACTGTGCTTGGACGTTGGCTGAGAAAAGTAGATTTTTTTGATTGTGTTACTACGAACAGCAACTGTTGAAGGTGGAGCCGTTGTGAACATCCGCAAATGTTCGCTGTCAATTCTTTCCATTTATTTTTAAGTAGTCATTTTCGGCATCTAAAGCATGATTTGGAGAATTCATGCATTTATCAACAATGTTTACGAGTACTGCACTGTAAAAGATGGACCAGTGTAGACAATAAAATCACATGTTGAAGTAGAGAAATATCACAGTTTTTGTTAAATATTGAGAAAGGCTGTGCTGACAATAGAATATAAACTGCGTTTCTGTGTCAAAGTTGAATGCTTTGTACGCATCTATCTCCTCTACCCTACACTCCCTTACATTTACCTGCATTATGAGACAGTAACGCTGCACTATTGGAATTAAATCTTGCCACTGAATGTACAGAACAGCTGCAAATGAATGATAATAATTCGGAGAAAGGGTTGCTACACATACTATTAATATACCATGCCATCACTAAAACAATTACAGATTTAAGTGTTGGAATAGCAGAAAAAAAGAGTGTCTCATCTGATTCATTACATCAAATCAACACACCATTACAAACTCATGATTCAGCACAAAAGGCATGCTAGTTATAATATTATAGTGTTTGCTTTAATAGCAGACCACACTTTTTGGGTGGCACTTAATGGAGATTGTGCTGATTGACATACCAGTGTGGAAAGAAGGAGCTTGTGTTGTAGAAATAGGATTTATTTAACAAATAAATCAATGAAAGTCCTTTGATGATTTTCCTTATTTGAATTTTAGCTAACACTTGATGGATATTTATTTTCTCAAAATGATGATTTTAACTTTTTATGTCTTCTATTCAAATATTCAAGTGTTGCACACAGACTTTTAGTCTGTGCAATCATTAATAGTTTGTCAATTAGATTTTCATTCAAGTAGTACCCATTCATTTAACTTCAACCCATGGCACTCTGTGACTTGAATGTGTTTTTTGGCCACATCCAGAGCTCCAGCTGTTTTTGCTGTGGGAGCAGCCTCAGTGCCCATGCTGATCCACTCAGCATAAGCCACTGGTGAGGATAATTGATGGCAGGTTTTACTCCAATGATCTGCTCTGCATGGAGGAGTGCAACCGCATTTCGTCCTTCACACGGACTACTACTCTCACCCCCAGAGCACAAAAGTCAGCCGCACTCTCTAATTGTCAGCGAGTGATACACCAATGCGCATTTACTTAGGAAGAAGTGATTGTTTTAGACTCACTTCTTTCTCAACTGAAAGTCAACATAGTGAACGTCTTACGGAGCACATCGGAGCACATTTTGATTTATTTTGTTTAATCAGGGAAATTAGTCTTTTGACCCTCTGGTGGCAGTATTCACACGGACATTTAAATTTACAACAACAGTCACTTTGAGCACGAGAAAGCTTAGTTTCCTTTTGTCCTTAAACTTGTACATTCAATTTATTATTTTTCCCCTTGTATTCTTCCATCTGCTGAATTTGCCTCTACCAAGGCCTAGTACAATAACACATGTGCACACACACACACACACACATGCAATGTAATGCTTGCTCATTTCAGCTGAACCAGAAACACTTTTCCATCACTTTTGATAATGACTTGGAGTCACATGTCAAGGTGGGAATGTATTGAATGCACCAGAGCAAGGAGAGAGAAGTATGGCTTAGTATAATATTAGTAATGCTCATTAGGTTGTAAATAAATGTATATGTCAGCTAGCCGCGTTTGGGATTCAGTGTGTGTATGCTGCACACTCTCTAGTGCACCCGGGAATCTGAGTGTGTGTTTATATGTAAATAATAAATGGCGAGGACTGTATAGGGGATTTGAACAATTTGTGCCATTCACAATTCGCTGCATTAGAAGTGAATATTTTACGAAAAGAGAATTTTTCTCAAAGCATGAATTTGCATGGTTTTGTGTGTGCGTGTGTACTGTACATAATGGCGTTGGTGTGGGTCTGTGGTTCAGAAGCCTGCACACAACACACACATACAATACACACAGACAAAGTGTCTGATATCTTTAATAAAGGCTAGTTGGCAGAATAGCTCATTAAATGCTCTGTCACAAGTCATTCATCAAACCCTGGCAGGAGACATAATAAAAGTTTGAAACACTTCACTGACTCTCCTGTCGCTCAGTACCAATAAAATATGCATAGAGTATGTATCGACTCCAATATCTGCCTGCTATTTCAGTCTGAGCTGTTAGGGATCTCATTGGTTGGAGTAGGAGAGAGGGAGAGAATGAGGTAAACATATACAGAGTAAACTAAAGAACAAATCTGTAGGGAAACATGCTGGTCATCTGCTGTCCTCAGGGGACAGCTGCCCCCGTTGATGGCATGACGTGTCATTGATCAAGTTACCAATAAAATTATCATGAGGTCGATGGAAGGATTGAGGGATTGGGTTTCGCGCCCTTCCTCCTCGTACACACATTACCACTGTCCAAGTCAATAGGACAGGAAGCCAGGTCTGTGACCACGTTTACCCGTGACAGATGGGACCACTGTACCACTTCTTTGGCACATTCAGTCTCTCAAACACCACACTAAGGTCTGATAAGAGTCCACAAATCCTGTTTTTTCCCAAAAAATTTTCTCCTCAAGAAGCCATTTTACTGCTAAATATTTGTCCAACTCCCTAATATTTGGATTAAGGGTTAAAGCCAACAATGATGGACCAGCTGACTGAATGGTATGTGTCTTGTGTCTGTTACAGGATTTGAAAAGGATTTCAGGATTTCAGGATTTGAAAAAGTGATGTCGAAACCACTGGATTGGCATTTTCTGGCTGTAGAAAATCTAAAAGCTCCTCAACAACAATATAACCAGTTTCAGCTAAATATATTGTTTTTCTAATCCATACAGATTATGAAAACAGTCAATGTAAATCTGAAATTAAACCCTCTATGATCCGAAGTATTTCATGTTTTGTGCAGGTTGTGACCAACTCCCAGAAGACTTGTCTCCAGACCTTATGGAATAGTGACAGGAGGTGGGACTAGACAAAATGAGCTGAGAGTGGCACAACATTTGACAGCAAAGAAATTAAAAGGACGGGTTGTAGCAGATGCAGCAATGAAAAAAAAATGATAAAAGAGACTGTGGCCCATCGAATGATTGATTTTTGTCACCATATTTCTACCATCTGTCATTTGAACTCTGTGTGCGGCCCTGTCTTCTAAAAATGATGTTCACATACATTTGCATAAGAAAATATGTTAAGCAGGAAATATAAAGCCACCTGGATTCAGCGAGAGAGTGGGTCTTTATTTTATTAAGACAGGTTGCCTTGTCACGATTAGGCTTTGCCTTCTGTGTTCTGTGTCTGTGTGTGTCTTTGTGTCTGTGTGTAGCTCCACACCCTCATCATCAGCCTAACTCCCTTCACCTGCCGCTGATCACTAATCAAGCACTCCCTCCTCATCAGCACAACTCCCCTCACCTGTTCAAGCCACTATATATATACTCCCCTGTGCCGCTGCCAGATCATTGTCATGTCAACCCTCCCGTTTGGCTCGTCCTGCTCCAGGTTTCCCAGTCTGCCTTCCCTGCCTCGTCCTGCTCGATTTCCCCCCCTCGTCTCTCGTCTTGTCCTCTGATTCCCTGCTCATTAAAACCCGTTCTACTCTGCTTCTGGTCATGTCTGCTTTTGAGTCCTCCACCACACCCCGTGACGCAGCCGTTCAATATTTTACCCAAACCACAGTCTCTTCCTAACCTTGACCAAGAGTTTCTGTGTTTGCTTTGTTTTTAATGCAAACCGTTCTCTCCAGTGTCAGAGTCCAGTGCTTTGAAACTTAGAATAATGAATGTGAAACTGTGTAATTTTCAAAGCATGACTTGTTTAGTAGATGTTTTTTTTAAATTGTTTGTCTTAAAGCAGTTGCTAAATAAAAGACAGAGATTAGGCTGTCAATAGATAGAATACAATAGTCAAAATATACTTGATGCAGGCCTGCTGTCTTCTAATAAGGACTATAAGTGAACTGTAGGTTTGCAGCTAACCTTCTTCAGCAAACATCATCTTAGGTGGACTTTCAGCTCTCTCGGATGGACTGAGGCAAACACCTGTGAAATGTGGAGCCAGGACTTTGAACCTCTGTTCTATAACTCATTGTTTCCTCCACTGTAAGTGATAGCTGGCATCACCACACTGGCACATCTCCTGTCTGCTGTCAAAAGAGGATGGAAATCTTCCAATAGCTTGTCCAACAGACAAGACTGACTCATCTGCCGGAGGGATTTATCAGAGAGGTGCTGAGTTTTCTACCAGATGCTACAAGCAGCTAACTGGTGATTCCACAGATGGGGGCGGACACGGAGTCCCCTCTAGTGATGGAAACAGCAGGGCTTGTAAAGAGGATGACGGTCTGCTGTCTCACTATACCTAAGCTACGGCTTATTTGCATGGGCAGGCGATGTGTGCAATGTATAATCAGGTGTTAAGATCTGGTGAATTTTCAGTTTGTGCTCTCATCTGGTTCCAATACTGATTTGCCCTTTTTAATGGCCAAATGAGTAATTTCAATATATTAATAGTCCTAAAAGAGTAAGACTGGTTCTGCACATTTGCAGTGGCTTATTAGTGTGAAGCAGGAAGATGAATAGTGTGCCTTGGATAACTAGAGTTCTACGTAATTGTTACACTTACTCACCAGGACACAGAATGTATTTTATATTGTCCTTCTTTACAATGGCGCTTTCAATGCTTGGCCTGTTGCCAAAACAAAATAGTCTCGATAAATCTTTTTAAAAATGTCTTATTGTAGCTTTGAAACTGCACACTTACAACAACTCTTTTGTACTTCAAAAGCCCAAAGCAATATAACAAGAGAGTACAATGGCAGACTCTTACACATACACACACACACACACACACACACAGACAGAGGGAGTCAGGAGCCACCTGTGTGTTGTGACTTTCACTCAGGACGTCATGGACAGTGGTAGACAGTTTGTCCCAATTCTCACTAATCTCTATATGGATGTAAAGTCAGACTTCAGTTGGATTAAGGAGCAACTTCAGCAACAATACTCAGCAACCTTGAGATGTTCTTCCACACAAGGTCACCAGGTTTGGATGTGTAGAGCATATAAATCCCTTGGTATGGAAGTTTCAGTGGAAGCTTGCCAAAGGTGAACTGGTGGTCTTGAAAAGTTGCTTGTACCGGTTCTACAGTATCATTAAAGTGTAACTGTACCCGCAGGTCAGAGCCTAAGTTCACCCACCACATGATTTTGAAAAGAATGTGCAAAACCACGCCCGCTTACATTATGAAAAAAGCAGTGTCGACAAATAAGACAGCTGACACCAAATAGCGATATGTGGCACTGAATGTGATGGATTTGATGTTCATCAGACCACAGATGAGACGAGAATTAGACGGCTGCTTTGGAAGATGTAAAAATCGGACATTCAAATATTTGTATAGTTCCCTTGGTTTACTAATTCCCTTGGAAAAAGAAAATCTTAAAACATTTCTTAGATATGACTTTGTCACTTTGCTGAAGTGAGCTACAGGTAAGTAGAGAAACCCTGAAGTGTATAAAGACATTAGGCCTATATGTTGCTGTACCAAATGCACTTCTTCAGAATAATTTACAGTACAGACCTCACTCTAGACAGATTTGGGAACTATTTTCTACACAAACGCAAACACCAGTAAAAACAGTTTGGCATGTGTGTTGATTAGATTTTTGTGATCTGCTTTTATGTGTGTGCATGAAAACAAGGATAGATCAAAGCACTAGGACTGGTTATTATCCGTGTGGGTTTGCAGGAAGTCTCTGCCTCTAATTACAGGACTACACACACACACACACACACACACACAAACACTGTATTATTTTCCTTTTAATATCTTAGGACAGAGACCCTTTAAAAGGTTTTGTGTTCAGGTTTGTCGCAACCTAAAGAGCAAGCAAGTATTCTAATACAAACCTACCACTGAGGTTAGATGTGGGCTACTTTAAGTATTAATTGCTTGTTCTCTGAAGCAATAACAAGATTATCTCTGAACAAGTAATTGGCATACAACAGGTGGGCATGTTAACCCCTTCACTACCCAACCAACCGCCAACTCTTTCAATGGCTCCTCTCTCCCTCTGTCTCTCTCTCTCTCTTTCTCCCCTTTACTCGTTTGAAACATGAGTTCAAAACAAATGGGTCCGGTCACACTGCAAGCTCTCCAGCAAAGAAGGGGTACATTATTGCATCAGAATAAGGTTTGTGTTTGGTGCACACAAGTAAGATATTAAGATGAAATAAAAATACAGGCAAAGTACTGCAAAAGTCCAGAACAACACATTTTTGTACAAAAACTTGTATTGTAATATAACTTGTAGCTTACACAATTAGCCTACTGCAGTTTGCTTGTAAGTAACCCACTCTCCCGGGTCACTTGGTGCATCTTTCTTTTGTTTTGTTTTTCTCTGACGGGGTAAAATGTTGGTAATGTGCTTGGTCTTTAGCAGTGGTGGAAGAAGTAAAAGTAGTAGCATTCTAAACCTTCAAGTAAAAGTATGCCAATATATTATCAGTAGGGGTGTAACGATACGCGTATTCGTATTGAACCGTTCGGCACGAGGCTCACGGTTCGGTACGCATGACGAACTGAACGAACCGTTCATAGTTTTTTTTTTTTTTTTTTTTTTTTTTTTTTTTTTTTTAAGGGGGCGACCGTGGCTCCCTGGGTTAAGAGGGTTGTCTGGTAACCGCAAGGTCGAAGGTTCAATCCTTGACTGGGCCGTGTCATGTGTCGAAGTGTCCCTGAGCAAGACACTGTACCCCTAGCTCCCTGGGCGCCTGTCATTGGCAGCCCACTGCTCCCTATATACAGGGATGGGTCAAATGCAGAGAAAAATGTCCCCCATAAAGGGATAAATATAGTGTATATATACATTATATATATATAGACATTCTCATCTTTCTGAAAAAAAACTTAAACATTGAGTAGAAACACACACACACACACACATAGTTCCATATAAAACAGGATTGTTTCTTTTATTTGTTTATAACTACAGCAAACAATGCTACATTTTAGTTTTCATAAGAAACTGTTTTTATTTTACACGCTGCTAAGAAGACACCCCAGAAGATGGGTCACTCAGGTATAGTTCCATCATTGTTCAAGGAATAACTTTATGATGTTAGTTTGAATGAATAAATATATTTTAAAATCAAGTACGTTTCGCTGGCATTTATAGTTTTCTACTGTATTGAAAACGTACCGAAACGTACCGAAAACGTACCGAACCGTGGCTCCACTGTACCGTACCGAACCGAACCGTGGATTTTGTGAACCGTTACACCCCTAATTATCAGCTACATTTACTAAAAGTATGAAAAGTAAAAGTACTCGTCGTTAAGTAAAATGTTGCCTATCAGTGTTTTACCATAGCTATGATGTTTTGGGATTAATATGCTGCATTACAGAGTATGTTGCATTTTACTGCTGATGTTTAAGGTTGAGCTTATTCTAACTCTATACTGTTGAGTAGTTTCATCCTTCAGTTGATGACAAGCCTTCAAATCAAATCACTACATTTGGACAATATATAATTTTTACTGGACAGGAAGGGTAGAGAGTAAAAATTAGCCTACACTATTTCCCTGATGTAGTAAAGTAAGTTAGGTCTAAATAAAATGGAAATACTTGTAAAGTAAAGGTGGTTACCTCTAATTTGCACTTAAGTAGGCTACACCACTTAAGTAAATATATGTAGTTTTAACCAACCAGAACAGCGTTGCCATTTCTAAACTATCGCAACTGAGTTACATGGCCTCATATGTGTATAGGCTCGCTATACAGCGCAGTAAAATCTGTGTTTTAAAGATACAAAGGCATTCAAGTATTTCAGAATGAAAATGTGTTTTTCTCGGTAGTAAATGTGAGGACTAGGTAGTATTTTTTGTAGGCCAATACAATGTGTGATAGGCTGGCTCTGCGCGCTGGCTCTGCGCGCGCACTCTCGGTGCGCTCTAATTAGCGCGCGCACTCTTGTGTAAAGGTGGAGGCTCGGCTCGTCGCTGCTGCGCCGCTCAGAAGAAACTTGAGCTGTTGAAACTTTGACGAACATCGTTAGATGTCTGCCACATAACCAGACCTATTTAGAGTATATGCTGCTCAAGAACTCTCCCAATGTTTGACGAAGGAGACGAAACCGACAGCGGCGAGAGAGCCCATCTGTCTGAGTCTCCCTCACCGCCGCCCGTCTGTCTTCCCCGAGGATCACCTTCCTCACCGCGGCCCCTGGACCTCTTTTCCTCCGCCTCTCCGCTGCTGGGGGACGCAGACCCGCCTTACCTCGCCACTCCGGAGTGTCTTTACCCGTCTCCAGAGAACCGGGACCCCGGGGACTCCCCACATTCCACACCGCCAAAGTTATGCCAGAGCATCGGCTCTCCGTTTCTTTCGCGGCAGGATGTGCGGATAGATGCGCTGTTCGACCGCTGCGATGACCCGTTCCCCAAGTGGAGAGGACGAGGCGCGGCGAACGCTGACAGCTTTCAGCACCGCGGACAGAGACTCCACCGGGCAACGGAGGACTCGGACCACGGGAACCACTCCGTTGAGCACATCGACACCGGGTTCAACTCCGAAAGCAGGCAAACGTGAGTCATCCTCTTATATTCACCCACAACTTTTGTCCATCCACCCAGAGACATGATACATAAGTAGAAGTCACCAGTGTCACGGCCTTGTGTAGAGTCCATGTGCTTAGATATAAACTCTGCAATTTGCAGTTATGCAAATGTATGCAAAGAGGCTGCTGGGCGATAGTTTAGAAATGGCAAAGCTGTTCTGGGTTGAGATAATTTAATCAACAGTGACTAATCCACCTGGGAAGTCAACAAGTAGAGGTCAGTGTTGGAGAGAGTAGAGTGAAGCAGCAGGATGTTCCCTGAGCCAGTCACCTGTGTATGCAGCTTTGGACCAAAACGCTGTGTTTTAATTACATTAATGGGACTGGACTGTGATGTACAATGGATCAGTATTACTAGAGGGTCATCACATATTTTTTCTGTCATTCACTGCTTGAATTGCAAACTGATGTTCCTTCTTAAATGGAACATTTGCAGTAGATGCGTTCAATTTGTGTTAATTGAGTCTATAGCTAACTAACTTTGATGTTATTTTAGCTTAGCTTGTGCTGAAGTGTGTTTGAGTTGGAATGAATTGGTGTGTCTTTGTAGCTTTTCCATATGTCGTCCTTGTGTTGAGAGAGAGCATCTTCATTGGTTCCGGTGCGCAAATGCATAAGCATCAGTCAATGGGGATTGTGCGTGTATGTGTGTGCTTTGCGTGTGTGTGAGTAAGAGAGAGACAACAGGACAAAACCATGTGACACTGAGCAGACTACAGAAATTGGCTTGCAGAGTACATCCCCACAATGTCACTCGTCACGCACACAAGGACTTGCACAGAAACACTCATAAAACCCTAATTGGGAACTGTCATTTTGAAAATGGCTACAGTGTCTTATATACAGTTAATTATCTCAATTGTCCTTATTATGTTTAAAGCAACATTAGGAAATAATCTGTATTTCTGCAATTAAAGAGCCCCTCGTGGACAGTTTTACACTTACATTTGACAAGCCAGCTAATATTATTTACTTGTCCAAGAATTTTATCTTGAAAAGACTCGCATGAATGAACTCTACTTGAAATGTTTACTCGCACACAAACAAAAAATGACCACTTTGATCGCAGACTTGCAACTTGCAACAGTGAGAAGGTCAGCTCGGCCTCTGCCTTGAAGCCTTTTGTTTTAAAGCTTTTGCCAACGACTAAATGACAGTCCGAGATTAACTCTTGTCCGGTCTCTTCAGTCTCTTCGCCTCTGCCATCATGTCGGTATACCAGTGGTGGGCCGTGCATTTTATACCTGGGCCTGCACTCGTAAACATTAAGCTCAACACCTACAAATACACTATGAGTGCAGATACATGAATACCCGCATGACGGGATGCGGCGGCATTAACGAACAATGCATACAGTCAAAATCAATTCAGCTAAAACACGCATTCCACCACACACTCAAGAGCACGGGCCATTCAAATATTATTCATATCAGAGGGAACAATATTACCCATATCATGAAAACAACACAATAGACAAATTAACAGAGTAGTAACTCTCCTATCACTCCCTCCAGGAAATACACGACTCCATAGTTCTTGTTAGTGACGGATTTATTCGTCTGTCAACACCGAGAGGGAAAATGAGTCTACTTGAACACACATGAATCTTCAAAGTAGATCACTTAAAATCTTAAACTTAACTTTAACACTTTAACTTTAACACTTTGCGTGGGGTATATAGACCGCTGCCACTTTGCGCGTCTTCTTGTTGCTGTGCACCGGCTAAATGTGTCCCCAGCGCAACATAGGACGTAACAATAGTTCCTATCACATATAAAACCAAACGAAAATCCATATTCATAAAAACAAGTTGTACAAATAATAATATATAATATAAACAAGCATATTAAATAATGACAAATAATATTTATGGCAGTTAAAGCTACTGCAGTTAACTTACCAAAGCTGCTGTTCACTATTTAAAGACAAAGTCCATCCTCCTTTCTTTGTTAACAAAGAGTTTAATCTCACGGTTGTTCAGTACATCCGTGCGTTTTAGTTCCAGTAAGAAGTCCTTCTCGATTCATGGACGCCAGTGAAGACAGTCGAGCCTCCCCAGTTGTATTTCCTGAATACGTTTTAATGCGTTTGAGGGCTGAAAATGTCCGCTCGACAGAGGCAGCAGATATTGGGATTGTCACCGCCCAACATGTCAGGCTAGTCCACTGACCAATCACGTATGGCTAGGCCAGCTAGCAGGCTCTGGCATGTCAAAGAATACACCCAACATGTCAAACTAAAGATCTGATTGGTTGAACACTATGACAATCAACAATATCGTCCCCATTCACTTAAACTGCAAAGGGATTCACTTGTGAGTCTGCAGGCCTCGGGCCTCTCTTCTTACCTAGAGACACAGAGGTGAAATCTGATTGGATAAAAGCTCTACTTAAAACAAGCTGCACTGGAAGCAGAGCACCTGAGGAAGACAGTAGCTGTGCAATAAGAAAATAAGATAATGGGAAAAATATTTTTATAAATTATAATACATGTAATGTATTTAAGAAAAATTATGAAATTATAAAATAGCTATAACTTTGTGATTCTGTCTAGGCCAGCAGAGAAGGCTTTGCTGGCCCTGACGGCCCACCACTGCGGTATACGTATTCTCAGTATACGTGTGACGTTGTGGCGTAAAGTTGTACTCACTTCTCCCAGGAGATCGTACCCACTCACCAAAAGTACATTGTAAAAAAACAGGCGTTTCATGGAGAATGAAAGAGCTGCCATTCTCCTTTATTACAAGTCAGTGTACCTTCAAAATTATATTGAAGCTGTTATTTTATGGTAAAAGAGTTGCATAATGTTGCTTTAACTACTTTACTGTGAGATAAGTGCTCACAAGACCGTTTTGGAGGACACAGTCCATCCAATCCATGCAGGAAACATCCAGAGGCACAGCTGGGACATAAATGGTGACACTTAATGGTTATTCATGTAGCACTGCCAGCTTAGTTATGCCTATCAGATATTGCGAATGGCAGGCCTCAGAGTTGGCTCTTTGATCTTCTCTGGTCTGCTCCTTTGATACACCAGTGTATCTTAAAAGGCCTTGCATGGAAAAGAAGCATATGCTCTCCTAGATGCCTGACTAGGCTAAATGTTGGACGCTTGTGTGTGTGTGTCTAAGAGAGGATGAACATGCCTGTTCCTCATTACCAGTGAAATATGGTGAGCAACTCACCTTTGATCTTAAAAATTGGCAATTTACTGCTTTGAGAGAGTGTCCATGTGTGTGTGTTTGATAAAGAGTTTAACTCTTTAAGATATTCTGCTCATGTTTGTGTACTGATAAAGTTGTAACTCGTTGGCGCGTTCTGTAAATATTCCTGCTGAGTCGAAACTTATTTTTCACTCATTATCCTCAAAATTTGATTTCAACCCTGATTCGTCTTCTGCTCTTCCTTTCTTTTTCTCCAGTTCACCGGTAAATGACCTAACCTACTTGATTGCTTGAACTGAACATAATGAACTTGGTGGCCCAACATTAGAGAGTTTAGCTCGAGTAAAAAGGTTATACAGAGTTCATGACAGAAGAGTTCCCAGTAAGTGACAAATAGTTCATGATATTTATCACGGTATGCACTGTAAGTGTTTAGTTAACATTTCCCCTACATGTGTTGTTCTCCCATCTCCAACATTGATTTAAAAGCACTTTCTATGTGCTCAAATCCATTGACTAGAATAAAACTGTGTTAGATGGCACATTTTGAAAAAACAAATGTGGTTTTGCTTGTTATAACCCACTATTATTTACACTTACTGTGCATTCACTCACAGCATGTGTTTCTACATGTGTTTACTGCCCCCATATGCTTTTCATTCATTTGACTTCAAACATTCTTACAATATCTTCTCGACTTGATTCCTCAACAACATAGCTCATGAAAACAATTACTTTCTGGCTGCCAGCTGGATATAAGAGGTGTGACTGTTGTTGTTTAATGGCAGCTAATTCTAAAGTATTACAGATCAAAACTCCCCAAAGCCACCTAAATGTAACTATAATGAACAACAACTATAATGTAACTCACAAAAATCGGTTGGATCTACTTCATTATTAGTGGGTTACCTATATCACTTTACATCAATAGTGCTTGCCAATATAATGTAACCCAAACACTGTATCATTGGTATGAAAGAGCTACAGCTTGGCTGGATATGGGGATTCCTGCAATGGTGTGTTGGAATATAGTCGGAATCACCATTAGCAGTGGTGCGAGTAACAGATTGAATTGGTGCAGTGTTTGGTTTAGGGATTCAAAATGTTGCCATATAATCACATTGCAAGTTACTTCCAACCAGTCCATTAACACTAAATTTAAATGAAAGGTGAAAAGGATTTTTTTTCTGAGGTGTTTTTTGAACCATAGCAGGGACTAGAGGTGAATGAATACTGGACTTCTGCTCAACAGGCAGAAAGAAAGACGTCTGTAGTGGTATGGGATGGTGTACAATATAGGCGTAATTTGTATTAAATGGTTTGTGTATCCCTGTAGCCTGACATCATGTTTGGCTACACCCATGTAGGGAATAACGTCTGGTCATCTTGGTTGCAACAATGCTAATGTGACAAGTCCTTGAGTGTAAAACACAATATGATGTACAAATAAGCAGACATGCATACACAATCCCTTCTTCACTCACTCTTCTTTCTTCTAACTCTTAGTCCTCCCCACACACACACACACACACACACACACACTTTATATCCATCCATATCCATTATGTCTGCCTCCTCCTGTCTTTGTGACTGTAATTCTGCACAAAAATGATGCAAGTAAATTCTATTTCAGATCAGAGTCACAAACAGTCAGAGATGGATGGAGAGGAGGTTAGAGAGGGATGGAAAATGGCGATTCATTACCTGACTATAAGGTTATCTAAATGGGCTGGCAGCCAGACTGTCCCCTCATGTATGAGCATTACCAATGCTTACAAATATATCTGTGTGTGTGTGGTGGGGGTTAAGGGAGATATCGGGTAGGGCTGCACGATTATGGCCAAAATCATAATCGCGATTATTTTGATCAATATTGAGATCACGATTATTTATCACGATTATTCATTAATTTTAGGGACAACATCTTTTTATTGCACTTTCACGTTTAAGTGAACGCAGCACAATGCTGCGTTCACTTATTGTGAGTGTTGATGGAGCTGCTACCATGTTAGCATAGCCTAGCACCGATCGATCCGAGCTCCATTGAGAAAACAAGTATTTTAAAAGTTATTTGCTTGTCGTCTTGCGGAGAGAACTAACAAAACATGAATTCAGACAAATCGGCATCATTAGGTAGTTATTTCGGAGTCCCTTTTTGTCGGTTTATTGCAGTTAAATCACAGCCAAATCAGTTTATTTGGGGCTCATACAGCCGTAGTAAACAGGGGACGTGTGGCTTGCTAGACACAATGAATACATCTCGATAAAATCCACGGAGCTCCTCTGGACAATGTTATTAGCCCAGACATGACGGCGTTTAGTTTCCCGTGATATCTGGGACTTCCACAACACGTACTAAGCAGAAATAGAGGTTATTTTTTCCATGGTTGATGGCGGACAGTTGAACGGCTTTCAGGGCGATAAGCCCCGCCCCCTCTCCAGCGCGATTCGCGCGATTCACGCGAATTAACACAAATGGTCCCCGGCGAGACCGGCGGCGCGATGGACGCGAATCGCACCGCGTTTGGTGTGAACGCAGCGTAACGCACTCTGTGCATATGATTTTTTCTTGTTTAACATCACTTGCCCTAAATCCAAAAAACTTCCAGATAACTGATGATCCTTTTCGAGGGACTAGCTCCTCGCCTTCTGCTCCTGACATTTTATTTACCTTTCACCGTGACCGTCTGCTCTCTGTTCTGTTGTCTGTCTCTCTCTACTCTTCTACTAATACCGGAGTCGACTGCAGACAGAACTTGTTTTGAGGCTGCCGCTGCAGGGTGCGTGCATGACACCTCCCATCTCGTTGGCTGACTCTTAGTTGAGGAAGCGCTTGATTTGATATGTAGCAGAGCAAGCATTTTAAACGTCAATATCGCCGACGATCATGCTCATTTAATCGTGGCAGCCAAAATCGTGATCGCGATTAAAATTCGATTAATTGTGCAGCCCTAATATCGGGTACAACCTACAGCATAATGCTTTGTAATAAATCATGACAAACAATGGCCTTCACAAACAAAAACCTTTTAAAACCTTTTAAGCTTCATAAAGGAAGTGTTCACTACATGCTTTTTGTGTTTATTTGCATCACAATTTACAGATGATGCATGTTTGAGTCCACATTCTGTATGAATGCTGATGGTGTCACACGTACGTGTTTGTCCATGGATGCACCTTATGTGTGTGATAGTCAATTGTGTGTGTGTGTGTGTGTGTGTGTGTGTGTGTGTGTGTGTGTGTGTGTGAGAGACAGAAAGAGAGAGGGTCTTTTGTCATCTTGATTGGCAGCCTGAGGCATAAACGGCTGATTGCGTAAACCGAAAATCAAGATCTGCAGAACTTTTATACCCTTTTATCTCACACTGTCTAACACTCTCTCTGTCTCTCTTACACACACGCACACGCGCACGCACACACGCACACTCCCACACTCCCACAGTGATTTGCCTTGCTGAGCTCTCTTCATCTTCTCAGTTCCACATCCTTTAAAGCCCCCAGGGAATGTTTCCACCATGAACAGATTTCCATTTTCACCTTTTCCTTCAATGTCCAGCCTTCTGTGAACACACACACCAACGCAAACACACACACACACACACACACACACACACACACACACACACACACACACAAATAGCCTGAATTACAAACAGGTCTTAGTTATGCTATTCAAGTTATTCAGGTTGGCAAGATTCCTTTTAGTTCACTCAACAAGAATTGTTTCAATTGTCATATTAGCATTTTATAAATTCAAGTCTAAATGTTATTTCACAGTGGAGAACCAAATTATTCTGGATGATCATTTTCCACCAACAACACTCGTATTCCCATTCCCACTTTTCATTTCAAAGCTGACCCGTATCCAGTATCTCCTCCTCCACTCACTGTCACTCAGTCTTTCTCCCTCTCATTTCTCCAGCGTTGGGATACATCAAGGCTTTTTTTTCACTATTTGGGTCAGAGTGTCAGGCCACACAGCAGATGCAGACATTGTGGCCGATCAGTGCGTCTCTAAAATACATATGGGGGAGTACAATAGTCCCAGTGAAATGTGTTTTTCAGTACAAAGTGTGATTACCAGTGGTTCTGTTTGTGCAAAGTACAGCTAGTCATATTTGACACATGTCTCTTTTGATGAAGAATGTTTTTTACCTTCTCTGTCCTGCTGGGATCTGACAGTGTGTCACTGGAAATGGGGCTCCATGTAGAAAGAAAAACAAATAAAGACATTTTGATCAATGTACATGGTCATGCCTGTGTGCACGCGTGTGTTGATAATGACAGATTCGCCACTGGCCAAAGAGTCTCTTTGGAACGACCATCACTCACTTGTAGTGTGAGTTTGTCATGCCAGAGCCAATTACAGGCGACAGCTTCATCTCTCTCTCTTACCAATCAGAGCTGTTGACCTGAGATGGCCCCACAGTAAGCTTTGACCCTGGAAGCGGTTCATTGATTTGACCAGAGACAGATATATCACAGATGGATTGGTTGGCTTTCTCTGGGGTCAGGGGAGAAGTCTGTGTTAAGCACTGCTGATCGCGTTTGACCAGTTCCTGTCCACGGAGGATATCCACATAGGGAGACAGTAATCAGTTTGTTTGCCCTGTTACACCATTGTCCATTTGATGTGACTAATGATTCTGTCGTTTCCTCTTGCCGCCATCATTTGCTCTCTTGCTCTCCACTGTTCTTTCCTTCGTCAACACTTCATCACTCATTCCTCTGATTCGTTCTTTGTCTCCGACCTCAATTTTCATCATTGTCATCCTTGTTCTTTTTAATTTTCCCCACTGTTTGCTCTCCTCTGTACTGTCCCCAGGGTGGAGGCCATGCATCGCCGGCACACCACATTGAGAGAGAAGGGGCGTCGCCAGGCAGTGCGGGGCCCAGCCTACATGTTCAATGAACGTGGCTCGGCCCTCACTGCAGAGGAGGAGCGTTTTCTGGATGCCGCCGAATACGGAAACATTCCTGTGGTCCGCAAAATGCTGGAAGAGTCCAAAACCCTTAACTTCAATTGTGTGGACTACATGGGCCAGAATTCTTTGCAGCTGGCAGTGGGCAATGAGCACCTAGAAGTGACTGAGCTGCTTCTAAAAAAGGATGGTTTGGCGAGGATCGGTGACGGCCTGCTTTTGGCTATCTCCAAGGGTTATGTCCGAATCGTTGAAGCCATTCTCGCCCACCCTGCTTTTGGAGGAGGTCTCCGACTTGCTTTGAGCCCTCTGGAGCAGGAGATGCGTGATGATGACTTCTACGCTTACGACGAGGACGGAACACGTTTTTCACATGACGTCACGCCCATCATCCTGGCTTCCCACTGCCTGGAGTATGAGATCGTCCACATCCTTTTGACGAAGGGGGCCCGCATTGAAAGGCCTCACGACTACTTCTGTCAGTGTTTAGAATGCATGGAGAAACAGAAGCAAGACGCGTTCAGTCACTCACGCTCCAGGATGAATGCATACAAAGGCCTGGCCAGTGCATCTTACCTGTCACTCAGCAGTGAAGACCCTGTGCTGACCGCCCTCGAGCTCAGCAATGAACTGGCAAGACTGGCCAACATCGAGACAGAGTTTAAGGTAAGGTGGTTTCTATTTTCTCAACATCTTTGCCTTGACCTCTTTTTTTTTTTTTAAATGCCCAAAACTTCACAAACGTATTATTCCATATGGGGGCCACGGGTTGACCGAAGATTTGGAAGAGTAGCGTAGGGGAGGAAGGTGAAAAAGAGGGATGCTCTTCTTCAGAAGACACACACACAATACATAGAGTGCTTTGCTCAAACACTAACAAGATTAAGGAACTTATTGTCAACAATAGGGGTGGTACAACGAATGTGTCAGCCAATTATAATTGAGAGCCAAGCTGTAGAGATGGTAGGTTTAGTTAAAGAACACTCGGAGCACAACGTTTCAAACCTCCCTGCATTTGATATTATTGTATTATTACAGTATAAAGAAATTAAATAATCAAACTGATTTTTAAAGCCATGCTTCACAAGGAACAAAAATAAAACAAAATTTTAATAACTATTCCTATTGTAAGTTCTTAACTACAACTTGCTCAAACTCATTTTTTTTGTATCTAACGTTTGTCAGCTAAAGCAAGAAAAGAAAATGTGAACGATTTTTGTAAGACATTATGTGAGCAATAGAGTCTCATTTGGACGCCGAGATCATTAATGTAGAAAGCAGGATCATCTAATTGAACCGATCAGAGAACAATAGCCTAATGACATAACATGTCCCCCTTTGTTTGCCCATGTGCTACTGCATTTCTTTCCTCCGCTCTCTGTATATTTTTGATTGTCCTCTTTCATCCATTCCTCACTCTTTTCTGCCCACTTTTGTAATTGTCAGTCAGCCTTTCTGCTTCTCATTCTGTTCCCTGTCTCCAGACAAACTAATGAGAAGGGCTCACCTGTGGGACCAGAGATGTGTTGGAGCTCATCTGCCTCATTAACATCTCATTATCACCCCTTGTCTTCTCTCTTTATTTGTCTCCCGGCTGTTCTTCACATCATCTTCTCATAACGTTAAAATATCAAATAATTGAAGAGAGTGTGCCAATAGCCTGAGACAGCCCTGTTTCATAAGGAGAAATCAAACTAGGACATAGATCACATTTTCTCAATTATTGTCAAAACAATGTTTGCTTGTTGTTTTCTGGGTTTGACAGTATACTTTGTGAATGAAACATTATTTACCGGCCAACTCTCAACTTTAGAGGTTCTCTATACAGAATTCAGAGCATATTTATTGCCTTCACACGGCTCTCAATGTGGAGCCGGCTAGCAGCTCACGTAAACAAAGCTAACAGTGTTTACCTGAGGGTAGCGCTGGGCGGTATACCGGTTTTAATTTCCCGTATGATATGAATTTTTCACACACCGTCATACCGGTGCATAGCCGAAACAACTGCTGTCACTCTTCAACTGGCAGCTAAATATATTGTTCGCAGCTAAGAAGGCTACAGTCGGAGCTAGTTGTCTTATGTGTATTGAGAAGGAACTCTAATCATGGTTATAACTTTATAACAACAATTAATAACCCACAACTAACGCTCTTTAACAGGGCAAAACACCACGACACAACAGTTTGTGCCAAATAAACAATTTGTAACACTAATAATTGTACATTTCTAAAATTTCACCGCCTAACGGCATGCTGGGTACAGCTCGCTAGCTAGCCCGCTAGCACAACAGTCTGTTAGGGCCCTGTCACACTATTGCGTATGAGAAAAACGTACGAGTTGCGTATGCAAATTCCCCAAAAAACTTTCATACGCACAAAAACCCCTTGAAAATACAGAATGTTTCGTATACTTACCGTATTGAACCTATGAGAAGCATATGAGTAGCGTATCGCCAGCGTATAGACAGCGAATGGCCAGCGTAAAACCAGCGTAAGAACTGCGCATGCGTGTTGGAGAAGAGCTACCTCCATCCTCTCTCGTTGTAGGTCCACGAAGAACAGCTCGAAATGGGAGCCTATATATACACTTTCTCAAAATGCTGGCAGTACGCTGGCCATACGCTGGCCATACGTCAATCAAACGCTAGTTTTAAGTTAAATACATTACTCATTCGTCAGACATACGCCAAGATGTCTATATACGTTGCAGATACGTCAGACATACGTTAGAAGTACGTGACTCATGCGCTATCAATACGCTAGCTGTACGGTACACCTTCATGCCAGCGTATGTCAGTGTATGACCAGCGTACTCCACCTATGAGTAACGTACCTCTGAAGTAACTCTCGCGTATTCAGCGTATGCCGAGCGTATAAACCATACGTCCGCACACGCACAACATTTTTAAGCATGCTTAAAAAAACTTTTCTTCCTCGCCGTATGCCACCGTATGCCACCGTATGCGACCGTATGCGACCGTGCTTGAAACGTATACAACCTATGCCTAACGTACCCCTAGCGTATGTCACCGTATACCGGCGTATGAGTGATATTTGTCATACGCTCGCATACGCTAGTACGATACGCAATAGTGTGACAGGGCCATTAACAGCGAGAGGCTCCGTCGCTACAGTAACATTACATTAAAGAACAGAAAAGAGCGATGCAGGATGAACAAAGACAGACCGGAGATGCACCGATAGAGTCTGTGCCCAAGAGAGGAGCTGTGTCTGCTGTTTGGAAGTGTTTGGGACATCGATTGAAGAGGCTGTTGCTCGAGGCAGCATACGACAAGAAAAGCAAGCGGCGGAGCGGCATTACGAACGCAATAACGATCCAGCTCTGCAAGGACACGGTCCCGCTACAGACAGTCGAGAAAGACGGGCTCAGAGCAATGATTAAAACACTGGATTCAAGATACGTCTCACCGGGGCGACAATACTTCAGCCAAACTGCTATCCAATTAGTTGTTTGCTTCTATTATAATAATGCTCTAAATCCAGAATATTTTAGAAGTTGGAGAGTTTCAGGACATGAATGCATGATACACGGTCAGCCACACATACCTATGGTCTTCTGTTTGTTTCTTTCGTGGGTTGTGCCTCCAGATGTACGTAAGAATCAGATGAGAGCATGAAGTACTTCCTCCAGGAATACTGTTATGCTTCGTGTCCCATGTTCCCATAGACATATGAGCAGCCTGGCTCTAAGAATGGCAGTGGCATCAGTCCATTCTGTCGGGTCAACCCTTTGGACAGATTGTCATTCAATTTGGTACAGAATTCCCTGCCCCTTCAATTAATGAACAACCTCTGCCTCCGCTGTATTTTGAGATTAGTGCAATAAAGCATACTAACATGCTAACACGGTAACGGTTCTTTGCTTAATTGTGCAATGTTAACATGCTAAATGTATATGTATAGCATCAGAATGCAGCATGGGACAGAGCTGTTGTATCCACTTAGAGAGAAAGAAATGTATGTACACACAGTCAAGTGCAAGCAAACACTAACACCACTTTCTCACCCACACTTGCAAAAGTCAAAGTGCAGACATGAGAGTAGTGATAGTGTTTCATGTTGGAGGCTTATGTGGAGAGTGGGCACTGCTTAAGGCATATCAGGACCTCCCTAACAGCCTAACATTTATCTTAAAGCATCTTACTTTTCTTGACAGCCCATCAATTTCTCATAAAAGCCTCTGGACACACACACACACACACACACTTACATACCCTTGGGAGAGACAGAGAGAGGCAGAGAAGGGTGTTATTTCATTTTGTCCATCAACATTTCACTCTGTTCTTGCGTCAAAGACATTTTAGTCTAATTTAGTTTAAATTAAGACACACGGCCACAGAGAAAGTGAAAAACAGCTATACTGGTGGTGAATGTCCACTGAAGTGCAGTAATACAAACTCTTTCTATCTCTTCTTCTCATCCCTCCATCTTACATCTTCCTCTCTCTCTCTCTCTCTCTCTCTCTCTCTCCCCATGTTTGAGGCTTGGCTCATGTCCCTCCCAGTTCGCTCATCTGTAACCATTCTCACTCTGCTTCACACTGCTCAGTCTCCATTTTCAATCTCCAATCATCCCCCTTCCTTTATCTCAGCCCCCCAAGGCACAAGGCACATACCCTGAATTGTGATTGGATTTTCACAGATGCTGCATGTGTGTGTTGTATGTGCGTGTCTGTTCTTGATGTGTGTCTTATGATGTCCTATGATTACGTAAACATTCTTGCACTACCCTGACGCTCTCCTTTCCCTGAATGTAAACAGTCATGTGATTGTTATTGATTTTTTTCACTTAGCAGCCTAAAGGTGGCATACACCAAATGCCTCTTCTCCTCCAAGTCCCCCAAAGGGCCAATAGAAGCTTGTTGTCCAGAATTTACTTTTTCGTTTGCAGATAGTGATGAGCCTTTTGACCAACCTTATCTAACATGCAGGTTTTCAATGATAAATCCAAGCCTAAAGGGACAGATTTTAAAATGCATGACATATATTGCAGCTGTTTGGTTTTTCAGATGACGAACACACTGTGACTTCACTAAACTGATTACACCATTCAAGACAGATACTGTCCAAGTCATACTAGAATGAAACTCCCTCAATAAAAAGGTCAAACACTGG
Source organism: Leptoclinus maculatus (assembly GCA_032191485.1). Taxonomy (NCBI): domain Eukaryota; kingdom Metazoa; phylum Chordata; class Actinopteri; order Perciformes; family Stichaeidae; genus Leptoclinus; species Leptoclinus maculatus. The sequence continues at coordinate 11,888,757 of JAVDOI010000011.1, forward strand.
AGGAATGCAAATGATGTCCAAGGTCAGTAGGTGCACCAAATATATTTTGGTACTTTTCTTTTTGTAGCCCGTCTAAACGTACATATAAATCGTTGTAATCTTCTTATGGCATTGTATAATATTAGTTATAAGCACTCTTAAATATCTATGACCACTCAGAATAACTTATTATAGCACTATCATGCTTTATAACAGTAATTATAATGCATTATGAAAAGATTATAATGTATTCCAACTATGGGAATTATAATACACTATGATCCTTGAGTGACTAACAATTATGAAGATTTATTATACTTGACTTTAGAAATCATCATAAAATGCTTCATAATGTGCTATGATTATTGTCATAAAGCATTATGGATATTTATGAAGGCTTATAACATAAACATAATATATTGAGCTATAAGGTGATTATAAAGCATAAGTATGTTTATAAAGCATTATAGACATGGGCGTCGACTGCTTTGGGGGGGCGGATAGGCTGCCGAAGGCCCAATAAAAGTCCCCTGTTATTTCGTTTTTTCAGAGCTTTTATTGTGAAGTGGCAAATTAGGAAAGGTTGGGTTTTCATCAGCAGTAACTCAACAACTTCCTTACAGATAAATAAAAGCAGATATCTGAAAGTATAAACAGGAGAGAAACTAAACTTCAAACCACAGAGATTCAGTTCCGAAAAGTACTGGCAGCTGAACACACAACGTCTTCCTCTGGTCTCCTGCACAGACACGAGTTGTTGTTTGAAGGGGGTGGGCTGGACGCATGGCCTGGCCGTGGTCTGCAAGATACCACTGCAACTCGCTTATAGGCGAGTCGGTTGTGCTTTGGCCCGACTCTGGAGGTGGTCCCTCTCGGGCACGACTCTCTAAAACTGGTAATTGGAACGGAAGTCAACGCGGCATGGTTTGACTCTGAGCGGCCAAGAGTGCCAATGGAAGTCTGTGTGTTTTGTGTGTACAAAACCCTGCTATCTGGGAACGCAGTGAAGACTCTCACACTGAGCTGAAATGAAACGAGTGCTCAGAAACTAGGTAGGTCAAATATTTAGTTTCTTTCTTTCAGGATAGGCGGGTAGGGGAAACACTGGCCTCATAGAAAGTGTTGCCCTTACTTTGCATACATACTTTATCATACCTCCCCAAAACTGGTAATTTCCCACCTTGTTTAATTGATTGCTGATTTGATGACTGACTGCGGAGACCTGGGTGAAGGTTTGTATAAAACGAGGCATTATCAATACACTTTAGTGGTATTAATCAACACAGAACTAACACGGCAGTGAAGGCATAATGAGATTCAGTCCTTAAGGACTTTAGAAGCTCCAGTCTGCTGACTGCTTATCTGCTCGGCCAAATGCTGAGGAACAGAACACGCCAGGAGGGCGAAGGGAGGCTGTGTAAGAAAGAAGGGTGAGAAGTGAGCTGTGTGGGCGAAGAGGAGCAAAGAGTTGAAGCTGGAACAATTAATGAAGGATTAGAAGGAGAGAGGGTTGAAAGGCCTGACAAGAATGGTGAATTGTAGTAAAGTGGCCAGAGTAAATCTGCGCTTGGAGCAATTCCCAACACTTGGATGAGGAAGTATACAGAGTCACGAAAGATAATATTTTGTATCTGGTGCCATCAAGTTGTTATCTTTGTGTGCACAAGGGGGGCTACGAACGATTGAGGTACTTAATAACTTGTGGAGTAGGCCTTCAGTGTTAGCTCCACTCCAACACAAATGTCAACAAAAAGGTTTAAAGAATCAAAAATAGTAATGTTTCTATTTAACTGATAAAAAACTGAAAGAAGACACACACCCAAGTGATGGTATGCAAGCATTCAGTTCAATTTCAGTTCAATTTATTTTGTTCAGCCCGAAATCACAAATTTTAGAGCCTCGTGTTGATGGCCTTGAACACCTGTCCTAGTGAGTGTAAATGTCAGGTGACTGATTATCCTGAAGAAGGCTGTTTGCACAAACGTTATTTTTGAAAATGTTGGCAATTTATTTTCTTTTGGGGCTTTCAGATGGAGTGGTTACCTCACAATATTTGTAATCTTATTTAAATTACATCCATTACCATTCATTCTTTATATGCAAATTCAAAGTGTGCATATATGACTGCTGTTTCTGATAATGTATGAAATGTGATGATGAGATTACCGTGAGAATGATCATTTTACACTATGATGTTTTCTTTTTTTTTTTTTTTCAAACTGACAAATGTGTTGACTATTAAGATAAAGCAAGTCAAGTCGACTCCCTCATTCGTCGAATACACCGAACTGATGAACATGAACCAAATCACAATATCAGCCTTTCAGTTTTTTTTACAATCAAGCCATATTATAATTGAAAATGATAATGAATGTCTCTATGACGTTGGCATATCTCAAGTCATTAACCCCAAAAAAAGGTGTCCAAGCTCCAACAGGTGAGGACCCACGGACAGCGGACACAAAAGGCTGGAGAAGCGGTTTCAAGCCTTAAGTAGCAATGGTCAAGAGATGTCTACATTTGAAGAATACTGCGTTGTCTGTAACCTATTGTTGAAATGATTTACTTGTTTGAAGTCAGTTTAAAGCCAAGTTTCTCTTTTTTTCTGTCCTTTATTCCTTCTTTTCTCTCTCCCTGCCAGAATGAATACCGTAAGCTGTCCATGCAGTGTAAGGACTTTGTGGTGGGTGTGTTGGACCTTTGTCGGAACACAGAGGAAGTGGAGGCCATACTGAATGGCGACGTGGACCAGTGCCCTCCAAGCGCCTACAACCGACCCTGCCTCAGCCGTGTCATCCTGGCCATTAAGTACGAGGTCAAGAAGGTAAGATGACCGAAAATGACCCGATGGACCAACCAAACCAAACTCGTGGTAGTTTCAGTTGCACTTAACATAATGTTGGGTAAAACATTTCAGAGGACCACCTTGCCAAATAAGTGAGAAAAAAAACTATTACTAAACTAAAATATGGCGAACAATGGAGAACAAATAAACTGGGCTTTAACTGTATGTGTAATGATCATGAATACGCCTCTTACCCTCACCAATGTACATTAATCAACATTCAAACAAATGTAAATGTACCCGAGTTAGCTGAAAGGCTAGTTTACATCAGGAGTCCCTTTGCCTGCATCCAATAAACAACATGAGCGGACACAATCTAAATACAAAGTATTAGTACAGAAATACAAATCTTCACTGAAATGAATGATATGATGGGGCTTTCAAATTGATTATGGTACTGAATTCCACAGATGTGATGCTCTGAAGGAAAAGACAGCCTGGCTAAAAGCAGTTTTGGGGTTGTGCAGTCTTCCCTTGCTGCACCTCTAGTGGCTCTGCTTGCAGTAGATTTGAAGTTGATGAAATCAGACAGAGGAGGAGGAGCTCAATCATGCATGATCTTATAAACTAGGGAGACATTTTTGTGTGTGATGAGGTTTTACCAGCTAAGGAGATTATATGTCAGGGGTCGCCTATAGGCGGATAGGTCGCCTATAGGTCGCCTATAAGCATTGTAAATAATCTCACGTGACGCTACTCAGCCAATCGAATGTTTATTCCAAAATGCATCGTGAGTCGAGTGAGATTACGCAGACAGGCGGGAGACGGAGCGAGAGCAGTGAGAGAGAAGCAGTGAGAGAAGTTAGTAAGTCGGAGAAGCAAGTTAACATGGCGTGCTCTAAAAAGAGAAAGGTGGACCTCGAAAACAGCTTTAACAAAGAATGGACGGACTCGTATTTGTTAATTCTTTCTGCTGGCGCTACTAAACCACTCTGTCTCATATGCTCAGATACCGTGGCCATTATTCAAAGCGCCAATGTGAAACGAGACCAAACATACCCACTCCAATCCGAACTGAGGGCACAGAAAATAAACCATTTAAGAGCCCAATATGAACGTTCCACCAGAATATTAACAAATTCATTCACTGCCCAACGACGTGCTTACGAATGTTCCCTGAAAGTTGCTTGGATTTTGGGTCAACATAAAAAGCCATTTACTGATGGAGAGGTTGTCAAGGAGTGCATGAGTGCAGTAGCTGGAACTTTACTTCAGGGGAAACAAAAAGAAGAGTTATGTGAAAAAAGCAAATACCTGTCAGCAGCCTCAGCCACAAGGCTCATCTTTCTAAAATCAAGCACTTTCTTTTAAGATGTAAGTTTTTCAAAAGTTCTTTTTTGTGTATTTTATTTTTAGATGGAGCCATTATTTTACTTGAAATGAGAGAAGAACATTTATGTATTTATATGTATTATTTATAATCCATCCAGTTAAATTTGAAAACTGAGAATAATAATTGTTAAAATATAATTGATGTGTACTTTCTTTATTTGATTTGACAGTTGTTGACTACACAGAGACGTTACTACTACTAGACTTCTTGAATATATATATATATATATATATATATATATATATATATATATATACATATATATATGGCACTAAGTGGCGCAAGTTAGATATTATTGTAATGTTCCGGACCTTTGCCTGAGGAGATTTTCTCAATCTGGACCTTTTGGAATTTTAATTGAAGACCCCTGTTAGATGTGTTTATACTACTGTCTTCAAGCTCAGGCAAGCCGAGATAACCCTGATGATATCACTGTGAATGGGTTATTTTTTCAGATTGGCAACCTCCTCCAAAGCCACAAATACATTATAGAACACTTTTCACAAGCTGAGTACTTGTCATGACAAGGAACGTATTGTGATCAGAATATTCTCTTAGGTTTTGAAATGCATTGACAAACTAACTGTTTTAAATATATCAAATATTTTGTTGATTTGATATGATATGAGGACTTGTTGGCAGAACATATCAAACCTACCAAGAGTCCTCGAGCAAGGTTCTTTATCCATTGCAGCTACTGTAGCTCACGGTTCCTATAAAGGAAAACAAACAGAAAGACCTCATACTGCACTGTAGGTGCATGGATGAATATAGAATCACATCTTTTTTTTGTAAAGATTATTGTGTGTGCTGTGTGTTTTACTGCAGTGTTTTTACGTGTGTGTGTGTGTGTGTGTGTGTGTGTGTGTGTGTGTGTGTGTGTGAGAAACTAAGCTAGTGTCTATGAGCCCTTTTGTGCACATACAGTAAGTTTGTGTACTTACTGTACTTGTAGCCACAGAGGGCCCCATGTAAACAACAAACTGGCCTCTATTTCAAAGAGCCAATCCCTGCTGAGCAGAGGTGTTTTTACTTAATGTCAAACCAAATGCCTTTTCCGTATTTCTCCCAACCATACTCGCTCTCTCTGACACACGCGCGCACACACACACACACACACACACACACACACACACACACACACACACACAGCCTGTTTGACCTTCATGTGCTGCATGTTTTCTCTAATCAGGTTAATCCCAAGTGTGTGTGTGTGTGTGTGTGTTGGGCAGAACACAGCCTGTTCGAGCTGTGTTTTTCATCCTGTACAGGAGAGCGTGACCAATACTCAGGGAGCTAATTACACAGAGGCAGGGAGAGAGGGAGGGATAGATTGCCATGGCAGCCAGGTGAAGCCCAACTGTGTGTAGTGCATGTAGCTTGACGCCGGCAGGGCTCATGTCATGGGTCATTGGATTGATAAGACTGGTCACTGGACACCGGTGGGAAACTATGTTAACTACGATTTAGTGTGCAAGCGGGAGTTTAATGTCTGTGTGTGTGGTTTCCCTCTGAATGTAGAAACGATTGAGTGCGCACACGCACACATCGTACGTGTGTGCGTTTCCATCGGCGGATGGGGAGCTGAGGATGTCAGTCGTCAGCTCAGATAAATGTTCTCTGAATGTGATGGCCGAGGCTGATTGTTGAAGAGGTGGGACGGATTGATGGAGGGAGAAAACACAAGAGGCTAACGACGATCAAGGGAGAGCAGGTGTGACCAGACGTAATCTGTTGCTCGGATCTTACACTAAAAACAGTGCTAGAGTTTGATTGTTACACTAGTCAACCTCCTACTGAGCATCGATTGCTCCACATCCTTCCTCCAGCTGGAACAAAAAACATCCATCCCCTCCTTCCTCAGAAGACCAGTGGAGGCTTTCATTTATCTCTATTCCTTTCTTGGAGTAAAGGCGGCAACAGATGCTGAAATGCCAGACCAAGCCTAATCTAATAAAGCAAACATGCTTCAGTAATTAGTATAAACACTCTATTCGCTGCCTGCTTTCTTTTTGCATAGTGTATAGTAAATTGATTTCACAACCTGCTTGTTGACATTGTCATTCTGAATGAAGCCAAGTGGCAGCCGCGAATACAAACATGTAGTGAGTAATATATTTTGATTATAATGAATGCACAATAGGAGTGCCCCTAATTGAAAAGCAGCCGACACGCTCAGCTACTTTGGAATTACTTGACCACCAGAAGCCCTCCTCATGAATAAAGTATATCTTTCAACCTTATTCATTTTCTAAAGCCTGGCAAATGAGCTACATTCATCCTTTTTGTGACCACTGGGCCGTATCAGTGGAGCATTGGACTGGCATGGTGTTTGCTCAATGTGCTGCTGCTGTAAAGACTTTACAGACCCCTGAAGCGATCTGTTAAAAAATCTGAAAAATTTGTTTTATGAAGATGAGAAAAGCAAATTTGTATTGCATTTCTGAAAATGGTTGTTCGCTAATTGCTCTCCTCTTCCTCTCTCTTTCCTTGCACTGTATCCTCATCTCCTCTCCCTTTTATTCCCCGTTGATTTAAATGTCTTGTCTCTGCCTCTCTCTTCAGTTCGTTGCCCATCCTAACTGTCAGCAGCAGCTTCTGACCATCTGGTACGAGAACCTGCCCGGTCTGAGGCAGCAGTCTGTCGGGGTGAAGTGCTGGACAGTGCTGGGGGTCGCCGCAGGTCTGCCCTTCCTGGCTGTTGCCTACTGGGTAATGCCATGTAGCAAGGTATGAACACGTATGCTCTTGAGCAACGCAGACACACAAAAAGTATATTTGTGCCATTTATACATTTTTTACAAGCACTTATTTTTCCTAACACTCTGTATTACAGTGCATGGCTGTAGCAACAATACTGAAAGTCTATAGCCCACAAGCAGACCTAGACAGTTGAAAGGCTCATTAAACACAAGACAACTAAGTAGTTTGATTGATGAAAAATCTTTGATCCTTTGGGCAAAAAACAGTAAAGTTTGGCCTGAGGGTTAGACAAGGCCGAGTTGTTAACTAAATCAGGATTATACTCATCTCAGGCTTTTATTTTAACAGATATGGCTCAACTTCCATTATTCTAAGCTGTCATCCTCAGCTGCACAATGCTAAATGCTAACAGTCTATTACAGTCCTGTTACAGTGCCTATAAAGATGCTAACATTAGCATTGCTGTAATGACAACAACTACACACTAAAGGGTTACTCCATCTAAAATCGACTGTATCTTTGAGTCAAAGAGTTTTTACTGTAGACGTAAAAGGTGGCTTGTAGTTTGCTCTTTTCGTGGGACAATTTTAGTAAGATTGGACTCACCTCAATTACAAAATGACGAGCGTAGCTAAAAACATACTGATTTCCGATTTAAAAAGCACTGTATAATCACCATTTGATTTCATGGCCCTGAGGCACTTTATCACATTTTGTTAATACTCCATCAAGTAAATTATAATCTGTAAAGTGACACACACACACACACACAGAGACTTGCACACAGGCACTGCATGAGTGGTTATGCAAATCTGGTTATTAACCTGGATAATCCTTTACCTCATGAAGTGGTTGTGTGTCGAGTGGTTGTGTGTCGAGTGTTCGTGTGCGCGCTAAGGTAGATTCAGAAACAGTGTTGAGGACCTTTGAATAGTTCTCGTTAAGTAATATTTTTTAATTAGTCATTTTCTAGACTAACAGAGAGAGAGAGAGCAGCTGATGTCAAGTGTGCGGAAGGATGGAGACCAGTAATGCTGAGAGCGTCTCCACGACCGAGACATGGATTCAATCACGAGACACTAGCTGCTCCTGATCACTGTGTCACGAAAACCCCTGTCTATGTTATTGTGTGTGTGCATGTGAGTACATTTGATTATGAATCAACCAACCGACCGTGCGTGTGTGTCACAGTCTGCTACTTAGTGACGCAGCAGAGAGAGCAGGGAGAAGATAGATGCATGGATGAAAAACAAATTAATATATGGTGCTTTCACCTTGTAACTTTGTATTATTGTTGTTATTATTAATTATCATTATTATTAGTAGTAGTAGTAGTCGTCGTATTAAATACCTGATTTAAAAGTCCAGCTAAATGTTGAAAATAGATATCTGAGATGTTGAGAAAGCAGCATGACAGACGGTGGGGTAATAAAAAAAACAATTAAATGAAATGAATAACTGAGAAAAAAAAAAGAATGTTTATGCATGCTTATTAACAATGTGACAGCAGTTAAACAGAGACACAAAGATATATTAAATGATTGTGATAATGACATAGATGAAGACAGTCGCAGGTGGCAAAGAGAAGGCTTGGATGTGTTTGGGTTGATTATGTTTAGTGTACCCTCCACTAATCCTGTCATTTTGCTCTGCTCATCTCAGCAATTGCTGATGTCTTACAGCTCATAATGTTCTCTATTTTTTTTTACGGCACCACAACACCATTTCCCCCAAACCGTATTAAATTTAATTTCAGTGGGGAGAGATGAAAAAGATAGTCATATTTTTGTTGTTCAAAAATGAGTAGTGAATCATCGAAGGTAGACGGAGAAAACACAGATGTAATTGCTTTAGAAATCTCTTTTTAAGAGAAACATATGAGATATGCTTTGGAGCTGATGGAAAAGCGATGTGTATTTTGATATTGAATGTTTCTTGTTGATTGAAAAGGGTGAAAAATGGGGAAAACATGCGGAGCGTGATGGGACAGGTATTGAAAAGATGCCCACAAGAACACACTCCAGCCCTCACTGAGTGACAGGAAAGAGATGAAACATGGAATATGTGTGAAACAAAGCGACTGATAAAAAATTGCCTACGCGGCTGTCAGGCTTCCCTCCTCCTAGAACAAGCGTCATGCGTTTGTCAGTTTATACATTTATACTGCTTCCCTTGAAGAGTCAACTTGTATCATTGTATTATTGGTAAGGTAAATGGTGGTAAGTTACTATATATTTACCCAAGTACCGTAGTGCAAGTTTGAGATACATGTATACTAGTACTTTGCAGATGAAATGCCCTGCACACCCACACAGGTGTTATTAATTACTCTGGCTGAGTAGACCTGTAGTCTGGTTGACGCTGTGCTGGGAAATATGTGATTTAATCAAACTCTATGCGCCAAAAATGATGATTGGAAAGTTGCCCCGCCCTAACAGGTCAACGTATCGTCATACAAAAGGTTCTCATGATAATTACAGCTCATTTATTTGTGTAGGTATAGCTACAAACACTACATGAGAACAGCGTGGGTGTGTGGGTTTACTTACAAGTCATGATATCTATGGTATTACTTATAGAATCTAAACATCTGCTCCATCTTTTCCAGCTGCAACAATATAACGCTGCTTATACTTAAATGTATGAGTAGTAACAACCGATAAGTTATCATAATGTAACACTTACAGGGTAGACTCTGCATGATGAGTATCAATGCAGATACAGAGTGAGATGTTGCAGACAGTGTGTGAGGCAACTTTACTAAATACTAATAAATACTAAACTCGTAATATAGAAATTATAGGCAATGTTCTAATTTTGAGATGCACTAGCTCTTTATAATTATACCAGCCATTGCAATCAATTTGACAACGATACACTGACATTTATAAATGCCACATGTTGCTCTGACACTACCATATTAGCGAATCATTTTTTTTCTTTTTTTCTATTAACTGACCCCCCATTTTTATTGTGTCCGCACTGCAAGAACTAGGAACCATCGAAGTTATTTGAACGCTGTTTTAAGGGACTTTTTTAGCCTTTATTACAGAGTATATATATATATATATATATATATATATATATATACTCTCCCAGCACAAGAGGAACCATAAGTGACGTACGGTGATTGGTTGAGCACATGAGCCAATGTAGCACGAGAGCTAACACAGTCGCACAAAACACACCCACTGAGCCATAGAACAATTCACAACAGGTTCTTTTTTGAAGGCTTTTTTTGCTTTGGTTGATATGATCGTGGCTTTTAACAAAGTTCTTTATTTATTAATATATTACAAATAAAGCCAAGAGAGCTTGTTGCAAACTTGCCGCCTGCTGATCTCCCCAGCTGGAGATGTGAGCGAGCGGCGCCTTACGTCACAAATAGAAAAAAAAAGCCCTTGAAGGTATGTAGGTCTCTGGGGAGCTCCCCACTGGCCAGTTCCTCTCCCAGTCCCCAGAACTGTTGGTGGTTGGCTTGTCTGAAAAACGCCAAATGAGAACACATACTCTTATCATGTGCATGTATGAGAATGTCCCCCTTAATCATAAAGTGCACATCCAATATATGTACAGTATAACAGAAGGTCCTTGCTCATATTTAGATCATATTTATTCAGAGTGGATGCCTGTCTGCACACGTCAGGCTTGCCTCTCCCAGGTGAAAAGATGTTAGGGAATAATAAAGGACACAGCAGCTCCATTCTAGCAAACCTCTTTCTTTTAGTCTGCGTGCACCTGCTGCTAGTGGCCACCATTTCTTTGGAGCAGAGAAGATCAGCGCTTGTCATCATCACACTGATAAGAAAAGAAACCCATGGGGTTTGTAGGCCTCACACAGCAGTAGGCCTGATCTAGGATGACCATCTCATTTAAGCTGAGGGGTGAAATGGATCAGCCTTATCAGCACAGAGGCAGAGCCGTCCCAGTGGCAGGAGGAGGTTTAGAGGAGCTTTGGCAGGGTTAAGTTTCACCAGACAACCTCTCCCCACATGGTTTAGTCGTGTGTGTGTGCCATGGGAACAGTTTGATATTGAATTTGATATGTCACTGCACATGCAGAGAGCAGAGATAGCCTGTGGGTAGTTAATATTGAACACAGCAGTGGCAAATGTTGCCATCTCAAGTGTGTGTGTGTGTGTCTTGGCATATTTTTGTGGTGGCATGTTTAATGTTCCTTGTGCAGCACCACCTTGCATTACGTTCTTCCCATATGGTGCATTTTCATAGTCTCTGCTGATTGTTTGGCATCTAGTTACTCTGGTATTATATTCCACAGTCATGAATTACAACAGCTGCCGTTTGCCTGCTAAAATGGTTGTTTAGTGATGCTGTTCAGATTTTGATCTCTGAGGGACAAAATCTGAGGAAAACACTGATTAGCTCAGTTAATAAAAAAACGATGTTTTGTTTGGCTGCAATTTGTTAACTGTTCAAAGAAAATACCAGTCAAACAGGTATCAATAGTCTGATTCCCTGACACAAAAACTATTTTTGCAAGTTGTTGTATTGGCAAACACAAATGAACAACATGTTTATACTAATATGACAAGTAAAAACGTTAGTGTGTGTTGTCATTGTACTTTGCAGTGACACCTTAAAGATGTCATGTGTAGTTCTTGACCCCTTGTAGTGCTATGCAGACTCTTTTTTTCCTTTTTATAAGTGGCTCCCCACACATTCCTGCCAACGGGTTCACATTATTGCACTGATCTACAGGTGGTGTTAATGCCCAGGAAACACAGCAATGAGCAAGCAATGGCAGGAAAGAACAAGACTACTGGCCAGGAAAACATGGATGTTTACGATGCAGGATTCAAAATGTGTGTTTGTTTTTTTTAAATCAGCTTTGCAAATGATTTATGAGAAAGGAAATGCATTCAACACATATGTTATAGCTCAATTATTCATACAATGTGATAAAAACAACGTGTGTCCAAAAGACAGACAGACAAAGAGAGCAATTATCTGGTTGCCATTTTGGATCTTTTTTTTTAGGAGTTGATTGAGACCAAAACGGAGTCAAAAGCAGAATGAATACTGTACATAGTTCAGAAACACATTTGGAATGCAAATGTTGCTCCATGTCCTTGAATCTTTTACATAGGAAACCTTTCACCAATACGTTCACCAAATCAACTTGGTAGATAATATGTCAGTACTGTGTTTACAGCCTGTTGCGCTGCCCCCCCCCCCCCCCCCAAATGTGCACAAATCACATTACTAATCTCTCTTTAACCTTCATTCATCATTTGGTCCTTAATAGTATTTGGAATCCACAGATGCACAATGGAACACATTTCTTCTTATATCCTAAATCTTCTCACTTCCAGCTTGGTCAGATCCTGCGAAGCCCCTTCATGAAGTTCGTGGCTCACGCTGTCTCCTTCACCATCTTCTTGGGTCTGCTTGTTGTCAACGCCTCTGACCGCTTTGAGGGTGTCAAGAACCTGCCCAATGAGACCATCACAGACCACCCGCGACAGGTGTTCAGGGTCAAGACCACCCAGTTCTCCTGGACAGAGATGCTGATCATGAAGTGGGTGTTGGGTGAGTCTTCTTTCTCGCACACATGGTGCACACGCACTGTCGATGCAGATTTTCCATCATAAGAAATAACCTTGATACAGCATATAGAACAGTCAAAAGGTTTCCTTATGGATTTCCTTAGAATATTTAGTTTTTATTAATATGGATTTAATTAATCAACGTGCAAGCAAGAAGAGTTTATGGTGATGCTAATCCAATGTAATCCAATGTAGTGAAGCTACAACACGGTGAAGTCTACAACACAACTCCTTCCCCATGAATCAGTGGAAAGACTCTGTGAACCTTTATGCCCAACTCTGATATGAGGCAGAATTCAAGATTTAATGCAAGACCGTACCAACCAAGTGGATGAAAGCCAATGGCAATACAACAATTCATTCTCTTTTATCTTCCTAAAATCAAATAGAAGTTTCCTGGTTGGATGCGGCACAGGCCAGACTCGTTGAAGCTGTGGCTGAGTCCTAACGATAAGCTGGAGGGAAATTTTGGAGGTTGACCTGAGGGGTGGTGCTGAGGAAATATTAGAGGGAGGGATGGAGAGAAAGAAAAATGGTGGAAAGGGATGAAAGTTAAGGGAGGGGTAGAGTGTACGGCGTACGAAAAGACAGGCATGAAGACACAGATAGACGGCTGTGAGACAAAGACGTATTCGACAGATAAATAGCCCATGGCAGTATCTGTCAGACCTCAGCTGCTTCCCATCTGCTGATGTGCTTCCTTTCATCTACAAACACACACATTTAATGACATTATGTGAGTGGTCTGTCGGTGCACATATGCTCCTGTTTTTGTTTGTTTACGTGTAGTGGCACCATTCTTTGGCCATCCGTGGTCATTTTTGGCAGCAGGTGCTTGTGTGTGTGTGTGCATGTTTCATTGTGTGCATATGTTTGTGTGTGTGTGTGCAGTGAGTGGTGGCTTAGGTAGAGCAGGGTAATTCTAATTCCAGCAGCATGCTTTGAAGGCCCGGTAATTGTTGAGATGATACTGATCAGGGCGCTTTTTCAGTAAGCAATTTTCTCCTTGTTTTAGCTCCAAATAGAGTGTGTGTGTGTGTGTGTGTGTGTGTGTGTGTGTGTGTGTGTGTGTGTGTGTGTGTGTGTGTGTGTGTGTGTGTGTGTGTGTGTGTGTGTGTGTGTGTGTGTGTGTGTGTGTGTGTGTGTGTGTGTGTGTGTGTGTGTGTGTGTGTGTGTGTGTGTGTGTGTGTGTGTGTGTGTGTGTGTGTGTGTGTGTGTGTGTGTGTGTGTGTGTGTGTGTGTGTGTGTGTGTGTGTGTGTGCACCTGAGCTATAAGTGGGGGTGTCTGAATGGTTGAGTATGAATTATAAGCTTTATTGTCAACATCTTTGTATGTGCATGCTTCTTTTTGAGCGTTACATTTGTGCCTGTGTGAGCCTCCTTTTTTATTTGTATCTTTCCACGATGTATCCATGCACAGCGAAAACTGAAATCTTAGTAAGATGAAATGTCTTAAATCAAGGCAGATTATGCTTGTTTTTTAAGATTTGGGGCATATTTTTATGTTACAGCATTTCACTTGTTTCTTGATTTTGTTTTGCCCTTTATTATCTTAATACAATATTATAACTCATTACTGAGATTGAATTAATGGTTCTGAGTAACTTAATGCTTAAAACTATAATTACCATAATTATAAAGCTTATACAACCTTGACAAGTACAAAAGGGCTTTGTCGAAGTCAGAATCTCTTATCATAAACATCTTATCCGTTTCATCTCTTTATGACCAAATTGAATTCCCTGTTTTATTGTTATCTTAACCCACAGAAAAGCAATCATGTATTCCTATAGACAAAATACTGTACAGAACAAAGACAGTACACTTTTCATTTCATTTAGCAAATGCTAGAACCATCATCTTTAATTAAGGCTTCATGTTTTGGAATTATATCTTAAAACCAGTACAGCTAAGCAGGGTATAGGGACAACAATAAAAAGTCAAGTTAGCATGTTGAAAAGATTTCTTGAAATAAGTCAGAAGTCCAATCATCAACCATGACTCATCCGTGGCTCTGCAATTGGAATAAATACACTTTAAACCATTTAACGAGGATCAATTGAAAGGGCAACCATGTCAATAATAGCTCCACTAGTGTATCTTAGGTTGTTAATATTGTTAGAGATGCTTGCGTCTCAGTGATTGGGACCGTCGCAGGCAAGTGTTCAGACTGTGGAATGAACCGCTTCAGTGTGCAGGCTTGTCAGCCCGTGATCCTCAAAGTGTTGAACAGAGAGTCCGTAGCAGAGTGGATAGCCTTTCTTGTGGGGAACAGACGATTCTGAATTCAGAGGTCGTGGTTTGAGTTGATGGCACTAGTGTTTGCATTTCAGCACCTTTTCCTACATATTGAAACAAAAAATCTTTGATCTTTCATTTGTATTTAGACATTTGTACTTGTCTTTGGTCTAGCTGTACTGGTTTTAAGATATAGTTGCTAAACGTATAGCCTTATTTTAAGAGGATGTCACTAGCATTTATTTGTATGTCCTCCTTCCTCAGGTATGATTTGGTCAGAATGTAAGGAGATCTGGAGCGACGGGCCCAGAGAGTACATCATGCACCTGTGGAATGTTCTGGACTTTGGCATGTTGTCTATCTTCGTGGCTTCCTTCACGGCACGCTTCATGGCGTTCCTCAAGGCGACCAAAGCCCAGCAGTACGTGGACATGCACGTACCAGACGAAGACATTAGCACCGCCTCGCTGCCTGCCGAAGTCGCCTACTTCACTTTCGGTAAGCAGTTACTCCAAAAAATACAATGAAAGGCTTTGAAGATGTCTAGACGTCTACTGATTTCTCTGGTGTTTAACAGAGATTGCTTGGACGGAGTCTGAGTCTGTGTGAGGTATTTGGCGCTCTCCTTTGTTTTCTCTGCCATTGTGACAACCACTATTCATGACAGCTAAATATCTCAATTTATGTTTAATCTGACAAAATATATATATTGTGTTTCAAACTGCCTCACTTATCTACCAAAACAAATTCCAAAGAAAGGCCAGTTATTGACACAATAATAAGCTTTCATGAGGGGCTTGAATCATTGTTGTGCACAATCAGTCAGTGACAAGCAAATCAGATAAGTATTTGTAAATGTCATGAATAACTAAAAACATGAGCTGGGACACTAGAAGATGAGGGTGTATTTGTCATTTAATAAAAAAATGTCATTGTTGCATATTTACCCCAACATGTTCACACATATTTGTGCACATATTCTTCTGTTTGATTCTTGGCTTGAGTGTAGCACACCACATTCAATTAGTGAATTTGATGTTTCCATAATAACAAGTAAGTGCAGAGGTGTATACACAGGCTGACAGAAACTCTGCACACGAGCAAACACAGTAAACAGTGGGGAATTTGGATTTAAAACCTCCCCAGATAATTATTAATAACCATCTTTTTTATTGTGTCTTTATTTATTTGAAATATACACCTGTCTGCGCTTGGGTCTAAATATCAACTTTATAGATTTTCAGAGTATAAAACAAACCAAAACTCCTCTTCAACATAATAAAACCTGCTGCAGGCTGCTGGACAGTACACTTCTTAGCGGCCTGCTAAGGGAACCTTCATCAGTGCTGTCATCTGGTGGTCTGACTCTGTCATGACATATCAGTAGACAGATGAAAATGTAAATGACTGGAGTGTCAGTTATTATCGTGAGCCGTTCTCCATACGTCTCTATATCTGCACTGAAAAGTGCACACATTGTGTGCGATATATTCACTCCTTGTCCGAGATGTACTTTTTCTTTCTTTTACTTTTTTCTGTTTGTGGTCTTCACTTAACTCATCTCTTTGTATTGTTTCCCTGTTGTCCTCTCTCTCTGTCCTTACTTCTCCTTTCTGTTTGCTGCCCACCCGCCTCATACTCGCTGCCCTCCCCCCTCCCTAATCCCCATCCATCATCCCTGAATCCATCTTCTTACTGTACCTTCACCAAGATTATACTCTTTACATCTCTTCCAAACCAATTATGTGCAGCTGATAATATGTATTGAGCCAGAGGAATGCAGGGTTTTCACAATGGGATTTAATGCATAGTAAAAAATACTGTGATTGTAAACCAATTGTTTCAATCGGATATCAGAAAATGTTTCAAATTCTTAATCCACAAATGCAGCTGTGGATGATTATTAGAAATGTAATTTCAACATTGGTTTTGAAGCTATACTTGTATACCCAATGCATCAGGTTGTATTTTGTAATTCACAAAATCAGACAATTACTGAACGATCTCTGGTTTGACTCTGCATTAGCTCAATCGCATTATACATTAACACCTTACTCAGCCGCTCGTCTTTGTCTTTCTTATCCTCCAGCCAGGAACAAGTGGCGCCCATCAGACCCCCAGATCATCTCAGAAGGCCTGTACGCCGTCGCTGTGGTGCTGAGCTTCTCGCGCATCGCCTACATCCTGCCAGCAAACGAGAGCTTCGGCCCATTGCAGATTTCACTGGGGCGCACGGTCAAAGATATCTTCAAGTTCATGGTCATCTTCATCATGGTGTTTGTGGCCTTCATGATTGGCATGTTCAACCTGTACTCGTACTACCTGGGAGCCAAGTACAATCCTGCCTTCACCACGTGAGTAATGTATGACTGTGATTAGATGGTGGTTATGTTTAAACACAAGCATTTACATCTTCATGCCTGCATCTTTTTGTACAAACTTCAGCTAATGCTTTCAAAACGCAGCGTAGCTACATGGAAGCCCTACTATGATCATATTATATCAGAATTGATTCCATCTGATTTGGTTCCCGTGTAAATGTGAGACAAGGCCACAGAACAAGAAAATCCCCTGGATAATATAAATGGTCACATGTCCTCCTTAATGAGACTTGCTGGGTTCATCAAATCCACAGTCCTCTATCAGTGGCAGAGATCGAACTTCAATCTTCCCTCAGGCTTAATACAGGCAATCCAGCTATTTGGTTAAATGAGGAGAAAGACTCACTCACTAAAATCTCTAACACTGATGAATTCTGGTTTTATCTCACAGCTTTAACAAAGTTATGGGTAGGAAATTGAGCTTTCTCCCCGACACTTTTTTGTGTTTACTGTACAGTAGAAGAGAAATCTACTCTGCTGTGACTCTCGCGTAAACACGTCTGTTTTTGACTGGGAAAATAGGAGTAAAACTGAGATGGCAAGTGTTCGTGAGAGGTGCCAATTGCAGATTCTGTCTGAGCTGTGGGAAAATCCATCAATATTGGTATAATTTAAATGCCTCGTCTTTGATAGAAAATGAAAATCTTTATATGTCATTCAGTTAATGATGAGGCAAAACATCTTGGCCTATTGAGTTCTGTAGGTCAATATGGATGTGAGAGTTAAAAGAGAGCAAGAGGAGCTTTTGGACAGTGTCTCAAAAGTGTTTGATTCCAGTCCAAACTATTTGGTGAAGTTTCTTTGAGGCACAAGAACTTTCTCATCGTCCTATAACAAGCCAGGGTACAGAATTGTATCGACCAACTCTGATCTGTGAAGCAGGATTTAACACAACACCAAAGTGGTTGACAGTAATAATAATGATAATACATTTTATTAGTCAAAGGCACTTTACAAGGTGAAACAATAACAGCAATAACAATATAAACCAGACAGAAAGATTACATTATAACAGTAATAAACAAAAACATACACAACTAGCATCTTAGGTTAAAAGCAGATTTAAATAAGTGAGTTTTAAGTGCAGTTTTTAAAGTGGCGAGTGACGGAGAATGTCTGAGGTGCTGGGGGAGGGAGTTCCAGAGGGAGGGGGCAGCAATGGAGAAGGCCCTGTCCCCCCAGGTTCGGTGCTTGGAACAAGTAGGGGGGTAAGGAGGTTGGCGTCGGTGGATCGGAGCTTGCAGGTGAGGAGTGTGTCGGTGCAGGAGGTCCGAAAGCTATAAAGTGGGTTGTGAAGGGCTTTGTATGTGATGAGGAGAATCTTGAACTGTGTTCTTTGCTGTATGGGGAGCCAGTGGAGGTTAGCATAGCAGTGGAAATGGAGACCATGGAGGCATATGATGTTACCAAGGGGGAGCAAGTAGAGGATGAAGAGAACATTATCCTCCTCTCATTACTGGTTATGAAGCAATCTCTTCCTCCTACATAACTACTCTATTAAGAGCTGGGACAGAATCCAAAGTTCTTGTTCTGACTTCAGCAGTCTGAGTTCGACAAATCAAGTGGGACAGACTATTGTTGTGTTTGAAAATTGAAAATCCTCCAACCAAAAAGGGGATGATAGCAACCCTAAATACTCAAAGTGCACTTAACCTGCTAAAGTGCTGCATTTAACTTAATTATAAGGGACCATCCATTTAAAACGGCCAATTACACAATTTAACCAAGGAGTCAATTTGCACTTAAAGGCTGCAGTGCATAACACCACAATGCCTTGAATCGGTACTTTCACTTTAACATCAGCAAAAAGAAGTTAAAAGTGTATTTTATCAATTGTATTGAAGAATTTTTGTCACATCAGCTGCAAACAGAGTGACGGTGGATCTTTCACTGTCATTGTCTTATATTCTACAAAGCTATCCAGCAAAGTCTCTTTATCATCATTCATCTCAAAATGAAAATGCTCTCTGAGTTCTTTCGCTGTCACATATCATTATTCATTTTCTCAGAAGTAGACATCTGCAGATTTAAACAGATGACATGACACCATTTCAGCTCAATCGTTGCATTACAAGTTGTTCTGCAATTACTTTGTCATGTACTGTTCTCTTTTTTTTATGAATCAGAGTGGAAAAGTCTGTGTAATTGCAGTTTATCATCTGGTATGTTAAGGTTCACACTTCCACTTTGCAAGAAAGCTTGGACTCAGGACGTCACACGTAGCTTTGTCTTTGTGCAAGTTGGGTACTGAGTCGTCCTACCAGGTTAGAGCAATAGAAAGGTTCAAAACCAATCTGTACATTTAGTGGAGCATGGTGTTTATGCTCTTCTGCATAATTTACCTGACAGGTTTTTCATATCAGTGAAGAACACACAGTAGAATTATTGCCCTCAGTTAAAGTTTCATTAACAGGCTTTCCAACCATGACGAAATGCTTCCAGGTGTCAACACCTGTCTCCTCATTGAGCATACACCTTGTGCTGTTTGCTTGTTTGCTGTTGCTGGTTTGGAGTACTCCCAGTAAACCACACAGTAGTTTGATGCACCGTAGTTTGCTTGCATGAGGACTGAGACCTGCCTTTTCAGATGTTTTGGTCCAGTTATTTGTCTTGGGTCTAAGTTCCCCCTCCACAATAGAAGCAGACCTCAGGATTAAATAAGATAACTTCAAAGTGACCTAGGAGCATTGCCACCACTTTGTTGTTCAGTTGATTGTGATTCAGTTTTTCTGGCAGACTTTGCCGTGCCAGACTGCTTTGCCTATCCATCTGTTCCCCTTATCTGGTTATACACCTGTCTGTTCACCTGCATGTGTTTGTGTTTGTATGTGCAGATACAGATACATTTCTCTTTAGTACGTGTGTCACTAAGCTTAGTATAAACACTGTACATTTACACACATTTGCATTGCGTCATCAGGTCAGCAAGTTCAGAAATTTCAACCGGACAGTGTCGTACATCACACACACACCTACAGCTCATATGCAACATCAAAGCAGATGGAGTCAAATATCAGGTGCAATAACACCACATACCCTTCTATGTCATTGTTGTGCCGCCTCAGCCATTTTTCTAATTGCACCAGAATTTCCAAGTGTTTGACCTGCTCGACATTCACCTTAGATAGAATTACTGATCATAAAAGGTGTGTGATCGGATTTCTAGTGTGAGTGTTCTACTTCCTCAGACTTGCCCTGCACCTCTGTGCTGTGCATATACAGTATAGCTCCTCTGCTGAGCCGCAGCACAGGGGTCTTAAGAGGCTGTGAGTTCTGCTTGGCTGCCCACATGGAGCCAAAGATCCAGGAAACGTGATGAGCCGACAGACAGAGCAGCGGCGTGAGACTGAGTTCCCTGACAGAAAAAGGTAGATGGACGGGTAGAACCAGAGACTGATGGAGTTCAAATGGACAGTCAGACAGATTTTGCTCAGTCAGACATTAATGAAGACTGAGGACAGAAAAGACCCTGCTCCCTGCAGGTACAATCCAGCTCTGTACATTGTCCGCTCATCACTTCCCTCTCTGCTTTAGAGATCAACATCAAGGCTGATTTAAAAAAAATCTGTGTTAACACAGCCGTGATAATAATAGAAACTATTTCAGCTCATGTCAGATTAGGCTTTTTTTGGCAAGAAAATGTCCCTGCCTTTTCAGTTGCCCACTCTGGCAATGGGAGCTGTATAGAGATGGTTTCAGCCTGACAGAAACCCCCCTACATGCTGTTGTGTTGTTGTTGCTGTTGCTGTTGTCAGTCTCGCCACTAGGGGTCAGTCTGGCTCTAAATCTCAACCTGCCTGGACTGAAATGTGCAAAGAGACACTACTGAATTTATATTTCTAACGTCAAATAGTTTGTTGCTTAAATTGAATCATCCCTTTTCACCAATACGTAGTCTAAGTGTACATAATTTGCAGTCTGGGCATGTTTATTTTTCTGTCCTGCTCAATGCAATTAAGAAGTATGACTGCAATATGTTTGGTATGACTGATTGAGAATTGACAAAAGAAACAACGTCTCGTCCATCTCTTTTGTCTCTGTCACAGCTGAGAACGTGCCTGTGTGGATGTGTGTGCTTGTGCTCAGCTCTGTGTGTGTGTGTGTGTGTTGGGGCTGTGTGACTTTAGCTATCTGACAGGGCATCGTTGATGGAGGGCAGGAGAAAGGGCTGGTGTGATAGCTCTGATAAAGGAAGATGAGGAAGGAGCCAGGTGTAGGTAGTAATGATACCCCAGGAAGGGCCACTCGGGCTGTGGGAACGGAGGGAGGGGTGTGAGAGGAAGGAGGGTGGGGTATGGCGAAGGATATCACTCTCTCTCTCTCACACACACACACACACACATATATATACATGCACAGCAGGATAGGGCATAATGAAGACTGAGCAATAATGGCCACAATCCCCATGGGCGCGAAGACTCAGACAGCTATCTGACTTTCACACAACATGCCTTTTGTTGCCCACACATTAATGTGCAAATCCACTTTAGCAGTGGCACACAAAAAGGGCACGTAAATTCACACATCACACTTCTCTCTCAATCTTTTGTTTTTGCATTATGCTATAACACACGCTTAGGTAGGCAGACAAACATGTATGTGCACTGTGAAACAGTGGAAATACTACTTAATAAATGCAGCACAATCACAGGGACAGCTAACGGCACTGTAACAAAGTATGAAGATGAAGTCCATCGGGGTGAGGAGGGGGATGTGGAGGGAATGAGGGATGAAAAGAGAACCTCGGGGAGAGATGTATATGCAGAGAATGGTGTGTTTTTGGCTCGGCTGTTTGTTCGGGCTAAATGTGGGAGACCAGCCAGGATGCACAGACAAAAGAGGAAAGCGAGGGAGAAAGGATGAGAGAAGGTCAAGCAGACTGAGCAACAGACAAAAGCTCAGCCACACAGACTCAGCACACATTGAGATGGCATTACATTTTCACCAGTAACCATTTGAATAGGTGGGAAGAAATAATAAAATAACTTTTATAGCATGTATTGTACATGTCGGTGTATATTTTGTCAGCTTTTTTTTTTTTTCCTACAGCAGTTAGTTATCAGTACTTTTCACATAACTGCTCTTTATATACCATAATGTGCTTTTTTATCTTGGTTTGAGTCGGCAACATGAGCCTTCTTTTTATTCTTTTTCTTGTTTTAGTACTGGCAAGAAAAGAAGTATATCTTAAAAGCCAAGGACAAAAAAAATGCAATGCAATGTAAATGGAGAGAGACAGAGAGAGACAGAGAGAGACAGAGAGAGACAGAGAGAGACAGAGAGAGAGAGGGTGGGGACGGCAGATGGTTGAGACCGAGTCGCGGTGAGCAAAAGAGGATTCATTAGCTCTGAAGGCGATGCAGAGGTGCCGTGTTCAGCCTTTCCCAGTCAAGCACATCTGAATGTCAAAATGAGGAGAGGAGACACAATTACAATTACGGCGAGACAGACGGAGAAGAGACAGAAAAATAATGCAGCCATGTATTGTGACCAATATGGGCTCTTAAATGTCAATGCTCGAACCAGCAGCTGTAGTCAAATTCAGAATTTGTCAACAAATTCTTCCATTACTATGACAAATGATGTCAAACATGTAATTTACTATAAAGACTCTGATTACTCAGCTTTTGAAACAATGGGTCCCTCAATGCTTCTAATTGTCTTTTAACCAACGTTAGCTCCATGAGTTGGTTGAAAAACCTGTCCCTGGCTAAACTTTTAGTGTTTTCAGCTAATTCCCCATAAAATGAGTCTTAAACATGCACATGGTGGCTACATACATGATAATGTGCTAAATGACTGATGTCCTAAACAAAAAGTCAACCTTCTCACCAGCTGAGAAACCATGTAAAATACATGAAAATAAAGTATTAGTAATTGCAATTGCTGTATTTTAGTGTAGAGCTCAAAAGTCCCGGCATTATAAGTATGAGAGGAAAACATGTCAAATCTGATTATTTCATTCTAAATTAACCACAGACCAATTTCAAATGCTTCATTACCAGCAGGGACAGCAACGCTGGTAATGTGTTCACCATGTGAGTCTGTTTGTGAGTCATCATGGCAATTAATGGTCCTGGAGCTACTGGCTGGTAGTGGGAACAGCCACAGAGGCGGTTTTGAGTACTTTGCCAGGTGTTTTATGTCTGTCTGTCTGTCTGTCTGTGGACAGATTTTGTCACTCTAATAGTGTTGCAACTGTGCAAGATGCTGTCACAAATAAAGTTTGAGATCAAAATGAAGTTTAAAGATGTGGAGAAATCCTTGCCTAGTTACTGTAGCTAAGCTATAATTCGACATTTGGCGGGCTGATGTCACACATAATAGTAGCCAAAATCGTAATCTTTTTCTTTTTTAAAAGATCAAATCCATCTTATAATAATATAATAATAAAAAGAATTGACTTGAAAAGAGGAAGACAACCGAGACTAACTGAGAGACAGAAAAACAGGCAGCGAGGGAGCAGGCAAATTAAAGAAGAGTTGAGGTCCTGTTTGACTCGGTATCAAAACACTCTCTAATTGCTCTTCTTGTGGTGTTGTACTCCCCGCTTAATAAGAATTCTCTCACAAGTTGCCTGAAGACACGCACCAAAACAGCATCCTTTTGCATTTCTCTCTGTCTCTCTCATTTTGTATCCCACTACTTGTCACAAAAATATGCACAACACACACACACTCGTGAGACACACACATCAGTATTTGTTCCGTGCCTTCAGTTTCTTTTTGCCTCTCTCTTTTTGTCTTTCTATCAGCAAAACACACAGGCAGGCAAGCCAGCGTCTCTCAGGACTATTCATTCATTCATTCATTCATTCAAACCCGAGGTGGGCAAGCCCCTGCTGTCGCCATGGTGACAGCTCCATTGGTGCGACGGATAGAAAGTTAAACGCAATTTGATATTTAAAGATGGTTCCTCTTTAGTTGCCTGTCTGACGGACTACTTGCGGAGGAGAGGAGAGGAGAGGAGAGGAGAGGAGAGGAGAGGAGAGGAGAAATGTAATATCTTGCTCATGACTGAGGGGCAGGAGGACAGAAGGCTGGATGCAGCCGTTCAGTCTCCATCTACGTGTGCATTCGGCCAATGTGAGAATATTGCTGCAGGTTAAACAAAGGAGAGATTTATATATGAGAGGGGAAAAAAATGATGAAAAAACAAAAGTATAAATCATACAAATAGATTGAGTGACAGAAATGGCTAAAAGCTGTTGGGATCAAAGACGGAAAGAGAGGGAGAGAGGGAGAGAGGGAGGGAGCGTGATGCTTAGAAAGATATGAAAAGCAATGGAAATATAATGAGAAAATGGGTGAGAGAGATGGAGAAAACGAACGAGAGAGAGAGAGAGGAACTAAGACAAACTTGAGGCGTAAAGCAAGAGCGGCTGTCTCTGGAGGGGAGAGGTTGATTTGGGCCTATCTGTGATTGGGTTTGGACGGCTCCTGCAGAGCCGAGGTGACTCACCAGCCCCCCCGCACACACAGACGCACACAATGCTGTATATGTGGCGTGAGTGTATATATATGTGTGTGTGGCAGAGAGAGAATGAGTGGTAACAGAGTAACTTCTTTACTGTCAGTGTCCTGCAGGGGTGTGTGTGTGTGTGTGTGTGTGTGTGTGTGTGTGTGTGTGTGTGTGTGTGTGTGTGTGTGTGTGTGTGTGTGTGTGTGTGTGTGTGTGTGTGTGTGTGTGTGTGTGTGTGTGTGTGTGTGTGTGTGTGTGTGTGTGTGTGTGTGTGTGTGTGTGTGTGTGTGTGTGTGTGTGTGTGTGTGTGTGTGTGTGTGTGTGTGTGACACAATGTCTATCTCTGTCTCCAGATGCCCACTGTCCCTGTTGATTCACTGCCTGTTGTACAATGATGTTATAACACAAACACACGCGAGTTTGAAATCAAATAATCTCATTCTCTTACATTGGAAAAAAAAAAATCTCCCATTATCCAGAGCATCGAGCGTCTCATATGTCTCAGTCGCAGGTCATTGCATGACCAGTGTCTGAGCTGACGAATTAAAATCTATCAATGTTGTTGCTCCCGTAGAGGCACCTCACGCAGATTTCAGTGAATCAAATAAGCAGAAAACAAGCAAAACAAATGACTTGCCGGCTGCTTGTGCGTCAGCTTCATCCAGCAGGGAAGAAGACCCTCTACCCTCATATACACATGAATGATTCATTTGCAAAATCAGATATCTCCGTTTTTATTTATTTCCCTAAATGAGGAGGTGTAATGTATGTAGTCATGCATACAGTATTATATACACGGGTAACTTGTATGCTGCTGTAAGGAGGGGTTCACTTCCAGTAACACATAAAATGCCATCCACAGTTTTAGAACTTCATATTAAACCAGCAGCCTGCCCGGGCAGATGAACAGGGTGTATAAATAGCCACTGTGTGTGTGCGTACTTTTAATTGCGTGTGTGCGTTTGGGCCAGCGTCTGGTTTAATGGCACATTAATGTTGCCTGGAACAAAGCCCTTCATCATTATCTCCAATCACGTATTTTTGGGGGAACATAAAAATGTAAATCGAGTGAGCATTTCGGCCGGGTAGGAGGGAGACAGAATAATTTGATTAAAAAGATAATTGGGATATAACGTTATAGAGACCAGACCTTTTTATTTTGTTCCATTTTTCAAAGCCACAGGAAAGCATTTTTTGTTATCTTGTAAGAGAGGCTCCAAGGTAAGAGGCATTATTTAAAGAGAGAAGGCTCAAAATAACAGCTTTTTCAAGGCAAGGCGACCAAAATCCCCTTCCTCAGCTCTCTTGATTGCACGATAGGCTTGTGGATGTGTGTGATGTGAATCGTAAATGAGAAGATGGTGTTGTTGATATCAATCCTTCGGTCGCTGATAGTCTCGCAGCAATGGTCTGTCTGATGCCATCCATTACAGTAACGCGAAGAAGAACTACTATTCTTGCTTGTGAATGTGTTTCTGTTCAGGCATGCCTCCAGTGCCTGATGTCACTGCGTATGCCTCTGTATCCACGTTGAAAGAGATACTTATTTCTCAAATATAGTTATCAACCCGGTTCAAATGTCATTCTGGTTCACACAAAAAAAAACTTTCTGTTGTTACATGTTGCCACTGCATGTGTTCCTGGTCAGAAACAGATTAGTGTTACTATTAGTCTTGTTAGTAGTATAAAACACTTGTGTTGGAGCATTTTAGTAAATGGGTGCCTTGTTGCACTTATTGATACTTTTCCTGTACTTGTTTTTCTTTTTCTTTTTCTCGACAAGAGTTGATAAACCCATTTCTTGCTTTGGGAAGTTGCCTCGTGTCCTTACCTTCAGAAAAGTCAGGGGCTATTAGAGATTAGGTTCATCTTGGTGCCGGGAGGTTTGAGTGTTTTGCGTACTTCAAGTTTTCAAGTATTGGGTGTGTGCACGCCTTTCCCATCAGTGCAGGGCACACTAACCTGACATGCATGTAGGCTGCATAAAGATGATAGTATTTTTACCTAAAGGGGCTAAATTCAATATTCAGAGAATAAATATAGCACCAAACAACTATTTGCTATGTGAAGACATAGTGGAGGGATGTCTACCTGAGCAGGGAATGAAATCCCTCTGTGTGTGTTGTTATTCGAGCCTCTTTATGTGTTGTTGGCTGGCTGCGCATTCCTATTAGTGCATGTGAGCGTATCCCACTGGCTAGCTCATGGCCTTCGCTCTGCAATTTGAATTGTATATCAGTCGCCATCCCATCTAGCATACCCAAAAAGTTGTGTCAATCTGAGCACACCTTAAAGAGCAGCCGAGCGGTCGCCATCCCTTTATTTCTAGAGCAGTCTGCTGAATGTTTTCAACGACACAGCTCTGGTTACATTGCGCATGTGTCATACCCCATAGCTCCCATGGGATCAAAGAACGTGTCCCAGCCTTCATTTATTAGCAAACCCAGTACGTACCAAACTCAGTATCAGTAGAAAATAATTGTTTATTCAGCTTTGGCCAGCACTAGTTCATCTGTGTGCAAAACTGCCAACACCTGGGACTTCCCAGATCCCCTGTAGTACGTAAATGTAGAACTTCATTCACCCAAATAAAGTGTTGCCTATGGACATAATACAGGCAGCGATTACGTTTATCTACACTACATGAAGCGAAAATCGATTGAGTGAAGGAATTTCAAGGAGACAGGGTTGGTGGGCGTAGTTTTATCAGATTTAACAGCGGCCACCAACTGATCACTCAAAGTAAGACACTGATTGAGAAAATATGCTGGCAGAGCCTTAAAGTCTATGAGGGTTGAGTCTTTTGTGGTTTTGAAATAGTGACTCATGAGTTTTTGCATGTCCAATGTTCAGCAATTGGTACAAAGCTCTGTGCACACCTCACAAATTATTGACATGCAAGTTAGCAGTGATCATAGGCATAATATCATAAGGACATCCGTCATGTTGGCAAGTGAGCAGAAAGCCAATTGACGTAAACATGCAGAAATCAATGAAAATGGAATGACGTTCATAGGAAAATTCATGTTTTAGAGGTTAAAGGCTATAAATATTTGTACCGACCATTAATGATGCCATTCTGCTAAAGTTCACAGATG
This sequence comes from Leptoclinus maculatus, assembly GCA_032191485.1. Classification (NCBI taxonomy): domain Eukaryota; kingdom Metazoa; phylum Chordata; class Actinopteri; order Perciformes; family Stichaeidae; genus Leptoclinus; species Leptoclinus maculatus. Next base: position 11,916,362 of record JAVDOI010000011.1, read on the forward strand.
CACAGAGAATAGTGACAGTATGCAGACAATTTAAGGCCAGTCTGATACAGGGAGTCATTTCAATTGTCTATTTCTACCTGGTGGAAGCATCGATGTGTTCGTTATATTTTTCTAATACATATATTTGATAAATGCACATTATATTCTTATATGATTTACAGCTGAGTTAGACACAGAGAACACACACAGATCACGTCTTGAAGGTTGAAGTGTGTTTTGCTATCTGCCTGAAAGGTCAAAGCTGAAGCACCCAGAGGAGTCTCTGCGTGTGTGTGCGTGTGCGTGTGTGTGTGCGTGTGTGTGTGTGTGTGCGTGTGTGTGTGCGTGTGTGTGTGTGTGTGTGTGTGTGTGTGTGTGTGTGTGTGTGTGTGTGTGTGTGTGTGTGTGTGTGTGTGTGTGTGTGTGTGTGTGTGTGTGTGTGTGTGTGTGTGTGTGTGTGTGTCTCCATCTCTACATGCATGCAAGGTTGTGTTTTTTCTCTCTGTGCCTTCACCTAGCTCTCTGCTTACCGATGAAACTGTGTCTTTCTGAAAGTGAAGTTGGAAGACATTCACAGCCTCAGACAGGAGCCAATAGATCTTCTCTCCCCACAGCCTCCTTCCACCTTCAGCTCCTCCAGCAATCCAACCAGGCCGCTCCCCACCCCCCTCTGTCATCTCAAACCCATTCTTGCCACTCATGGAATATTTAACGACAGACATGTACCTGAATGTCAATGGTGACAGGTCTCGCAGCTTTATGCTGTTTTACTTTGGGTCAGTGTCGGTGAATGCTCCCTCAGGCTGAACGGAGATATGGCTGTGGACCTCAGGACAAAGCGCACTAAATTTTTAATGTGCTCTTGTCTAATTGTCAACAAACGGCCTCGGAAATTTTAATTCATAATGACTCAAATTAAACTGAGGGCAGAAAAATGTATCAAAATGAAAAATTAAATGTTTCTTCAATTATCTTTTCAGACACAGCCTTGAAAATAATGACCACATCCATTTTAAGTTATGGCATGAAAAACAAACCTTTATTGTTAACTATAACCCCATTAACTGCAGCGATGTTTCAGTATCTTTTTTCAGTTACAGTCAACATAAGACTGAGGCTACAGGCTCAACTGATTTCTATAAACCAAATGATCTCTCAAATGCTGAAGTCCCTTTTCCCATTTCCTGCTTTTTCGATTTTGCCGAAGTCCGACATGTTTTCATGTATGTGCAGCGCGCGTGTGTTAGTGTAGGTGTGTGTTTGTGTGTGTGTGTGTGTGTGTGAGAAGGATAATGGGATAATGTGTTCAGATTGGACATGACTCATCAGTTATTTCATCAGTGCCACCTCATTAAACCCCACAACATTAAAGTGCATTTTGTGTGTTTGTATGTGCATGTGTGCATGTGTTTTAGTGAGACAGCAATTAGCTGCTGAGACGGTGCGCTGCAGCTGTGTTCACTGTCATGTACTGTTTTCTCACCGCCACATCTTCTCTTTCTTTCCTCACAGGGTGGAGGAGAGTTTTAAGACTCTTTTCTGGTCGATCTTTGGGCTGTCTGAAGTGATCTCAGTGGTGCTGAAGTACGACCATAAGTTCATAGAGAACATCGGCTACGTGCTGTACGGGGTCTATAATGTCACGATGGTGGTCGTCCTTCTCAACATGCTCATTGCTATGATCAACAGCTCGTACCAGGAGATAGAGGTAGATAAATGAGATGGTCAGTCAATATTGAAGGTTATAATACTGTCAACGAGTCAATAAGGATCATTGTCTGATCACATCTGAGCCTGCAGGAGAATTAGAGAGTGAGTTGAAAATACCACGAGCCTTAAAAAAAATCAATACAATGGAAGAAAGGTGCACGCAGCAGAGTGGAGATCTCCACCAGTTGTGTGTGCAACGACCACTGCTGTAATGTTTGAGTGAACACAACCCAAAAATTCTCAAACCCCTCTTCTAGACCTCCACTCACACGTCTCACGCAGCAGATAGGTTCTTATTATAATCTGTGCAGCTAAACTGCAGTTCAATGCGTAAAGCCTCATGTTGATCCATGTGAGTCGACTCAAGTTTCAACTCAGAAGCAACTGATGATGAAAGTGACTGAGCCAGCGTCACTGGTTAATACCAGTGGTGGAAGAGGTACTAAGATCTTTTGCTTAAGTAGAAGTTATAATACCAGGATTTAAAAAAACACTCTGTTACATGTACAGTCCTGCTTTCAAAATCTGTCTTAGATTAAAGTATCTAAGTATATAATCAAGAAACTGTACTTAAAGTATACAATTTTGAAGTACTTCTTGTGCAGCCAAATGGGTTATTTAGTTGTTACATTATTATATATAATAATATCAGATTGTTAATATTGATGCAGTAACATGTTAGATGGATTTAATGTGGTAGCTGACTGCAATAGAGCTAATTTTATACTGTTGGGTGGTTTGATTTTCTGTAAAACATTGCATTGTATTTAATTTACTCATTATAAATAAATAATAAATATATAAGTAAATTTACTGTCCACCATTAATTAATACCAAGCTGTACCAAAGGGTGGAAAGAAATGGACTAGACCTTGAGCATACAATCATAAATGAGCACAAAATGGCCGGCTGATGGGTCCAGTAGTTTGCAAGAATAGCCGTGGACAGACAGACACATACACACACACACTCAAGCAAACAACCGAATACATAATCTCCTGGTGGAGATAAGAAAAGAAAAAACACAGAGAAGTAAGTAAAGAAGTAACTATTTTTTTTTTCTCAGAGGTTTCTACAATCTAATGTGTTTTGTAAGACTTCACAAGCCCTGCTTATTTCAAAGCACACTCTGTCTCCGTCTGTCCGTCTCTGCAGGAGGATGCCGACGTAGAGTGGAAGTTTGCCCGAGCCAAGTTGTGGCTCTCCTACTTTGACGAGGGCCGCACCCTGCCCGCCCCCTTCAACATGGTTCCCAGCCCAAAGTCCTTCTACTACGTGGTCCTCCGCATCAAGTCCTGTCTGATACGCCTCTGCAAGGCCAACAGCCATCGCCATAACGAGCTGGAGCTGGGCATGCTCAACTCACAGGCCAAGGTCAGGGTCAGGAAGCCTTGGACTACTTATCTTGTGACGAATTGCAGACACAAACCAAGTAATATTTTGCTATTTTACATGCATTGTTCTCCGTGACGGGGAACAACAAAAGGGCTGACATTATTTTTGACATTGTGAAGAATCGATTATTATGACTTTCAAAACAAAGTTGCAGTAGCAACTAAATAATAGAGTTTATCTTCATGTCAGTGTTATTATCCTTTCTAAGTGCTTTGATCCAACTATTCCCAAATTTGACAGAAACTCTGGTGGGAGCCAGGAAATACATTATATTGCCACTGCATGCCTGCAATGCAACTTCAGCTCCTTTCATTGTCACACGTTCTCCCTCTAAAGGAATGTCCATCTAAATATAATCACTGTAATGAAAAGAAACTATTGCATGAAATAAATAACATAGGCCATTTAACACAGAATCAATCATTTCCTCGCCTCAGATAAGCTATTAGTCAGGCCTGCGTCTCCTCAGATGCCTGGGCAGGTTTCGCATGGGGACAAGATGGGTTACACCCCGCTGCCTCTGTGAGCTCCTGAAGTTCTCTGTAGCTCTGACAGTTTAACTGCAGATCCAAGCAGGTTCAGCAAGCGATTGATAAATAAGCTCACACCCAACCACAGTGCAGCGTCGAGAATGTCAAATGAGATTTGGACAAGACAGCGTGATCTTTCTGAATCATCAGTTTTTTTTTCCTCTCAGTCCTTTGGTCCATGTTACTCATGAGGATATCCACCGTTTGAGAAAGGTGATGCGCTAAATTTAATCTAATTGTGTTTCAAATCAGCATATGTTCAGGAGATAACCAATTAAGTTGCCGTTTCTAAAGTGAATATTTCTTTCATATATTCACGGTAGTTTGGGAAAACTAATAGCTTGCCAAAAGCAAAGAAATTAAATTGTAGTTAACTTGAGGCAGCAGAGGCCATCAAAGCATGTTATTGATAGAGACTAGATCACAGAATACAAAATGAAGAGATTTGAGCTTAGTCCATTGGGCTTTGGTAAAGCTCTGCATAAAAGATGTCACATGAAGCTGAAGCAGTACTTCCCATCTGGCTGTGTGCTTCAATAAAGCAGTGAGTAGAACATTTAATGTGCCTCTCTATTGCAAATAGTTTGTGTATGCAGTAGGTGTTCTGTGTTCTACAAAGTCATAACAATTACTCTACATTATGTTATTTCACTGAGCACAAGATTCCCTGCAAAATGAAATAATATATAATTCAGTGAGAATGTATCCCTGAATGGTCTCTACTTTAGGTGATACTTGATTCTCTGTTAGTAGGCTACATACTGTGGGTTGGTTGAGGTGTTGTATCATGAACTTCATGTTTTTTTTTCTGATGTGATTTGACTTAAGTTTGAACTTTTGAGCTTTTGGCAGTTATTCTTAAGAAAAAAAAGCAAAAATGAACATCCATCTATCCATTTTCTTCTGCGTATCCTGGGCCGGGTCGCGGGGGCAGCAGGCATTTTCCAGCTCTTCCTGGGGAAACCCAAGGCGTTCCCAGGCCAGACGAGATTCATGATCACTCCAGTGTTTTGGGTCCCGGTTGGTAGACCCCAAAACACCTCTAACGGCAATCATCAAGGAGGATCCTGATCAGATGCCCGAACCACCTCAACTGGCCAGTTTCAACGTGAAGTAGCAGAGGCTCTACTACGAGCTCTTTCCGGATGTCTGAGCTCCTAAAGCTGAGCCAAGACACCCTCTGAAGGAAGGGCACATGAATGTACATGTTATTTATTACTCATTATTAAACTTTTGAATCATCGGGCTATTATGTTGAGAAAGTTCAACGCCTCCATAGCTTTAGTGCGTATAGAGCAGCAGCTAGCTGCGTGTGTCCACACTTAAGTTAGAACACAAGCTAGGCAGCAAGGTCGTGGACGTGGAGGAAATCTGGAAATGAGTTGATAGAAATTCACTCTGGTCAAGTGATGAGGTTGATTCTCTTTGAAGACATCTGTGGGCACCAGATACCTTCCTTTCATTGTTGTTTTGTTTTGCCAGTGTTGCCTCCTGCAACACCCTCAAAGGCTTTCATTATAGAAGATCACTCAACCCTGAAATATGATATTAACACTGTATCTCACTATTCCAACAGGATGAACGCCTCCGGACTTATCCACGCCCGGGAGAAGAGTTCATCCCCAGAAAATCTAGAGAACACCCGACCAGATACGAGGTAAGACAGGGAGCAAAGGATGGAAGGAGCGAAAGATAAGACCAAGCACAACCGGAGAATCTCAGAAGCGATTGAGTGGAAGTGAAAAGAAAGAATTAAATGAGAGGGGGGGGACTATTAAGGCTGAGGAATATAGAACAAAACAAAAATGTGAGTGGCTGGAGGTTGATGAAGAATGACAGGAAGAGAGATGGAGAGAGAAACATTAGAGGGTTGAAAGAGGTGAAGAGACTGCTATGCAGAGGGAGATGAGCTCGAGACAACAGAGAGGAAATACTTCTCCAAGAGATCGTATGAAAGGGCATCGACTGAAAAGAAGGCAGGATTGAACAAGTGATTGCGAGTGAAAGAGGGAGAAGAGGAGCAGGCAAAAAGGAAAAAGAGACACACTGAGCAGAGGCTGGAAATGCCTCTAATGAGCTGTTTGAGGGAGATGGAAGGCAGGCACTCAGTAAATGAGCTCAAAGTATCCCGCTGAGAGAAGGAAGCGATGCTCTCCTCCTGAGTCTGCCCTTCACCTTTTCCCTCAGGGAAATCTAACTTCCTTCACACGTCGATTGCGCTTTTCTCCCAACCCTCGCAGATTGTGTGGGTTTTCACACACACACACACGCTGGGCATGGAGATGTCCCTTTATATGACAGTTGTGTGTGTGTGGTGACAGGTATAGACTCATTCAGAGTGCCTACATGCAGAGATTGACTGCGTGAGCCTTGGCCAAGAGCTGCAGGACATCCCTACAGATCAATACTCAATATTTCACACACTCTCTACCACTGTCTGCATGATCGTTTGTTTGTGTGTGTGTGTGTGTGTGTGTGTGTGTGTGTGTGTGTGTGTGTGTGTGTGTGTGTGTGTGTGTGTGTGTGTGTGTGTGTGTGTGTGTGTGTGTGTGTGTGTGTGTGTGTGTGTGTGTGTGTGTGTGTGTGTGTGTGTGTGTGTGTGTGTGTGTGTGTGTGTGTGTGTGTGTGTACATAGGCACATACACATGAATTCACTACGCGTCTATGTCAGATCACCTTAATCTCTTTTCCTCTCCGCTTAGAATATCATGAAGCGCCTGACTAAGAGGTATGTGCTAAAGGCCCAAGTGGACAGAGAGAGCGACGAAGTCAATGAAGGTAAAGAATTCCCTCATCTTTAAGTCCCACTCTCATTGTGTCATTAGTTGCTCAGTGCATGTCAGATAAAGTCCATCAAATGAGGTCTCTCTGTATATCATAGTATTGTATGTACTGTATGACTGCACCTGTCAACTATAGCACAGTTTTGGGGCTTTGCAGACAAGGGCTTTACGCGCACACATGTCTGTATTTGCTCAGGTTCACGCGTCCTGATTGTTGTCTCCGTGTGTGTGACTGTGTTGTAGGTGAGCTGAAGGAGATCAAGCAAGACATTTCCAGCCTCCGTTATGAGCTCCTGGAGGAGAAGTCCGATGCCGCTGGAGAGCTGGCTCTGCTCATCCAACAACTTGGCGACAAGTTTGGCAAGAACACCATGAGACTCTGACAGGACTCGCAAGAAGGAGAGAGAGAGAGGGAAGGGAAGGGAGGGAGGAAGATGTGAAAGAGGGTGAAATCAGGAGGAGGGGGAGGCAGGAACAGGGAAGGTATTTTTAAGACCTTTATGGTGGAAGAGTGAGAAAAAAAAGGGGAGATGGGAGGCAGGATGTTTATGAGATAGACAGGGAGGAAAGTAGAAGAAAAGCGTGAGAGAAACAGACTCGGCGCAGAGCGAAAAATTTGATAACTTAATGCAAATGGCAAGGGTTTTGTATTATGCAATGGCCAATTAAGGAGGAATGTGAAAAGAACATAGCTGCGACTGCACAAGAGCACAAGGTCGAGGGTCAGAGGTGAAGTAAACTCAGTGGAAGGGGCTTTGTGTCGACGGTTGAATTCTAATAAAAGGCGACGTCTTCAGGGAGTCATAAGAATATTTGAAAAAAAAAAACACAGTTTTTCACAACCTGAAAGGCTGGCTTTGCTTCTATGTCTTCACTTTGTCAGGACAAGCATAGTGAGGCCTGTCGAGATACTGTACTCTCCTTTACACACCAGGCTATCTAATTAAATGCATTTCCATCCACAACGCACACCTTGATCAGGAGTCAAATGATTCAGGAAAAAGCGATGAAACAGTGTAGGATTTCTACACTCATTTGAAAATCATTGAAGCTCTCTCCAAAAATGCAGTCAGTGACCTTTGTATGTCCACATAACACAGAGTGTGCTGGTAAGGCTTTCAGTATTGCAGCTCCCTGTGAGCTGTCTCCAAGAGATCTTGTGTTCGTAGAAATTGACTTTGTAGAGTTCCATAAAAGGGCAAAAGTGCTGATAACACTACAGTATGTATTTTACCTCACTCACAATTATTGAAATACAATGTACGTACTAAATAAGCACATGCTGCCAGGAAGTAAGCACGTTCATGAGTACCAAATACAGGATTAAAAAAAAGGAAACTTCACCGGATACCTCTCCCACTTTGTTTAAAGTCGAGGTCTCGTGCATATTTGACCACTTTAAGACGAATAAATGTTAAATAGGACCTAGGAAACAGGTGTGGGTGTTCTCCTTTTCATTGTGCCTTTTGCAGTACAAAGTGTTTTCTAAAATAGTAGCCAGATGGCGACATGACCTCGAGCAGTTGTGTTTACAGCTATAAAATGCAGGAGGTCAGCGCTTGTTATCAGCACATGAAGGTAGAGAAACTCCGTCTGATCGCTTTAAAGCAACCAGACGTTTGTGATGTGAGAAAATGGGGGAGAGAGATATAGAGATATGGGATTCTGGAACAACAGTGCAATCATTTGGTTATAAAACACTGGGATTGTGCTGCAGAGGCTGTGTGGAGTCATTTTATGGTCTTGTTTTTCTGTTGGACATAGTGCTGCACTAGCTAACTGGCTGCATTAGACTTCACCAGTGATTCGACTGACATGGAGAGAACAGTACTGTTGCTTTCACTAATATTAGATATAGAGAAAATGTGATCCAGTAACAATGCAGTTTGATAAACTGCTAATTCTGCCCCACTAGAATCCGAGATGTGTTTTTATTGTGAAGTGTAGAATTCTATCTAAAGCAACCAATACACAGATATCGATACAAATAGGGTGCTAAAGATGATGTTGACCTGTGGGATCAGCCATAGTCTGTCTGTCATGTAACAGGAGCCTATTTTGGACAACAAAAAATAGCCACTTGGCCCATTATTTATAGTCTGTCTAGTCCCCAAACCTGAACACCATCAGGATCCAGCAACTTGAAAGAGATGTCTTGGATTATTATATTTCTAGTGAGAATGCTTCAGTAATTTCTAAACAGCAACATCCAACGTTCACACAACACAGATCTGCATGTTTTGTTGTCATTTAAAAAACGTCATGAATGAGACAGTTTGGGTATTTTACATGTAATCAACAGATCGGATGGCTTCCTCCAATGATTTGGCTGACAATTCAGATCATTACAATGAATAAATCCCTTTCATCCTTTTTTGAAACCCATTGGATAATATCAAAAAGCAAATATTATCAAGCTAAAACACCACGGTTTTGTTATTCTTTTAATCGTGTGGATGCTATCAAATGTCATTGGCCCCATAGGTAAAGATGAGCAGGGGGCATACTGCTCATATTAACACATTTAGAGGGCCGTCATTACATACGATTTGTGATACAAATCAGACCTTTTTCATCTTAAAACCATTAACCAGTACAGTGAAACTATAAAATGAGTTATTGCCATAACAAATGTATCTATATTTAAACGCTTTACAGCTTCTAAGGTTAACAGCCTGAGCTCACTAGTAGTCACAGTAACCCCCAGAACATTTCGTAGCATTGAAATTGAAACTTTAAACACAATTGAAACAGTTGACTTAGTAGAGATATAAGGTGTTTAATCTGTTGTGACCGTGTTTTGATTCAGGTGCACAAATGTTGTTCAGAGTCAAGTTTTCATTTTAGTAAGTAGTGTGACTTGTGTCTTTATTTATTTGTACTGTCGGAGAGTGAAAGAGCAGCTAACTTATTTTCTGTGTGCAGAACCAGGCCAGGAATGAACAGACTCCTAGAGAAGGTTTTATGATTCCCACTGCTTTAAACGCAAAAATTAACGGAAATACTGTATTTTTCACTTGTACGCAAGAAATATTGATTAATGCAAAATCTTGTACTGTATATTGTCATATTTTTGATCTTTGAATTAAAGATAGTATGCTCTAAACTGGTTGTTTAATCATTGGATCATTCTGTATGTTTGTGCTCATAGGTGGAGTGTGATGATATTCAATGAGTCTAAATATTCAGTGTTTGTCCCCATCAGTAGCCCTCAGCTGATGATCGGTGCTGGAGCAGAACCAAACAAGTGATTGCAGCATTACTCTGCACTCCAGCGACAGTATGCACACACACACACAGACACACACACCTGTGCACATACACGTTCAGAACTAATGCTCTTGAAACAAATATTTAAGCAGTTGGGAGGACCCAAATTGCCCCCAATGTACACTGAACACATTCATAGTACACAGTACGGCACTCATACACTAACATACAAAAAGGACGTGCAAAAGTTATTTTCCTGCAACGACACTTATAATGCAATGATCTAAAAACTTTAACAACAGGAAGCATTACAATATTTGTGTCATTGATTTTTCTTTTTACATAAACCAGCATGTATATGTCAAGCATATTTGTATTACTCACTTTCACATATACTGTCTGGTTGGATTTACAGGTCCACAACAGTAAATGTTATAACCCCTGTTATAACTTGTTATAACCCTCTGGCACAAAATCCAAAGTTCCAAAAACAAGTGCAACTCCGTTCATCTGATGAACTCTTCTTCAGTTGTAATTCCTTGAACACAGTGAATTCACTCAAGCAGTACATGAGCTTAGTGCGCTGCAGACTCAACAGTAGCATTAACTAAAGAGCCCTGAAAGCCAAAGAACCCCACTGTGACTGGGAAATTGGTTTTCCTGTAAGTGTGTTTAAGTGTGCAGCTGAGACATGCACCTGGGTGTGTTGACCTGACCAGACATCCTGAGAGCCGCACTGTAAACACTGCTTTCCAACATATGTCCAGATGTTTATCAGACCTCACTTACTCCATACCATTTTTTCCCCCACTCTCTCTGCCTTGTTTCAGGCTGTCACTGAAAGACTTCCTTTTATTGTCGAGTCTGCCATTCCGCATAAGGCCAACGAACCCTATAAGTTCTCCATGAAATAGACCTTACATGGTCATCTTTAAAGGTCTAGTTTGCTGAATATGGCATTCCATATGTAGATATAAAGAGCTCTTTTCTAATTCTCAGCTGATTATACACCAAAGAAAACAAACTTCCATTGTTTTCCAATAGATCCCCGTAAATGCTACACACTGGCCCTTTAAGGCTATACATGACCAGGGTCAACAGATTGTGGATGTCTTTGTTTGCGGCCCAATTTCTTTTTTTGACAAAGATATTTTGATAAAAAACTGTTTTCTATTGATGTCGCCTTTTTTAGTGTTAAAACAAATTCCTACATTCATGGCCCCTCGTGACAGCTGCAGGTAGGTATTATTTTTGTGGACTTTAATCATATAATATGAACCTTTAAAGCTTGGACGTTTCGTCTCCATTGTGAGTGTTGATGATGTCGGGAAGGAAATCTGTTTTACAATTAGGTTCAGCGAGTCCTGCTTTCTCCGATGCAGCGCTCGCTCATGAAATGCTGCTGTTCAAAAACAAAGCTTTGGGATTTGTGCTTAAGTTACAGGATTTTCTCAACAGCGACCAAGCACCTCATCGGAATGTCATGAGTCTATAAACTCTTCCTTTGTATTCGCACATATTGACTCAGGTTGTAAGGTATATATTTTTAGATAAAAAGTTGCCAAGCACATGCTTTAAGGGAAAACTCTATAATAACCACAATGACAGGCTTGGGTCCACCCAGAAGAGCTTCCTTTAACTTCCTCATCACGTTGTTGAGTCCGGTTCATAATCTTTGTCACATGCTCGCCTTCTGTTTCCTCCGCTCTTCCCAAGAGTCGCTGCTGCACCGTTTATGCAGGCCAGTAAAGCAGAAATGCCAAAACACCGACTTAAAACAAAGAAGACCTAATTCTGTACAGCACACGTAAACAGCATCTCCATAGCAACAAAGTCAGTCCGAGGGAGATGTGCTTTTGGAAGTTCACAGGAAATTCTATTATCTGATTTCCGTCAGTGCTCTCCCGCAGACTTTTGATGAGTTTTGGCCTTAAGGGCATTACTCAACAACACACTGTGTGTGTGTGTGTGTGTGTGTGTGTGTGTGTGTGTGTGTGTGTGTGTGTGTGTGTGTGTGTGTGTGTGTGTGTGTGTGTGTGTGTGTGTGTGTGTGTGTGTGTGTGTGTGTGTGTGTGTGTGTGTGTGTGTGTTTTATTTTGTCAGTTTTAATCACGAGATTACATTTTATGGAAGTGTGTCTGTTCATTCTCGTTTGTGTATGACATGTGAGGAGACATGGGCCTGTGTGCTTGCATAAAAAACACTGAAGTGTGTGTGCGTGTGTGTGTGTGTGTGTGTGTGTGTGTGTGTGTGTGTGTGTGTGTGTGTGTGTGTGTGTGTGTGTGTTTTAGACCAACACAGTATAACTGACATCCTTTCTATGGTGTAATTTGTCCCAGAGGCCCAAGGCGAGGACTTGTTTCCAGCATTCCCTCCCTCTCACCTCCTCCTCTCCTCTTCCGCCTCCTCTTCCTCCTCCCTCTCTCCCTCCATCCTCTTGCGTTCTGTTTCTCCTGGCGGAGCAGTGAGCGATGTGACCTCCTGCCTCAGAGACAGGGATTCCAGGGATTTGTAGGAGAGATTAGACTCCCTCTCCAACGCGCCTCCCGCATACTGCCCGAAAGCCCCCCCCAGGAGACGAACTTACCAGCAGGCACACAAAAAGATGCTTTGTTGCTTGTATAAACACAAACATACATAGCTGCTTAACCTTCCTTATATATTATTAGAAGCTTGAACACGTAGGCTCAAACACCCTCTCAGCCTGAAATCTGCACACATTACGCACTCACTGAGGCGTGAATAGTCACATATGCATGCACACTCACGCACCAGACTGTCTGTCATAAACACTCACGTTTTACGCGGTGAATGCTAACTTGTTTGTACAGAAACAAATGATGATTAACTAAGCTAACATATTAATGGATGCATTAACACAAAAGCAGGTTTAAGTCTTTCTGTGGCTCCTAACTGAGTATGTGTCACTTGTCACTTTTGCACACACTCACACACAGATATGGCTCCTATCCAAGGCATCAATCATGCCCTTGAGCCATCTCAGTCTCTCATCACAGTATCTCATTAGAATAGAGCTCTCTGGAGAGGAACTAATCAGGACAAACCTCTTAAACAAACTAAAGGACAATTGTAGAGAATATCATCTAACCTGCTCCAAACCATCTTTTACCTCTCTGACATTTACTCTGCCTGTAAATAAATCACAAATCCACAGTGCTGAGACTTTCTTGAGTCCCTATCATTGGTGAAATGCCAATATCTCATTTCTGGAGCAGTCAGAGGGCTGATGGAGTAGAGAACGAAGGGGCTATCGGGTGGGCTTTCAGAAGAAAAGACTGAAAAGAGTGTTTACTAATTTATCAAAGCCACAGCACACTGGTTCAAGATGGATGGAGAGATTGATATGACAACTCCCTGACAAGCCCTCCAGGTGGCTCAACCGGGCCTCGAGGCAGCGCTGAGGAATGAGAGAGTACGCAGCCAAGAGTGAACTCATAATTGCAAGTGGAGCGTACACGTACACACAAGATAAATCTGTCAGGTGTGCATCTATCTCTAACCTAGGATAGTTTTATAGAAACCATCATCGTTGTCATCATCACTTTCATCACAATGAAAAAAAAAAAACTGACGTTTTCTGTATCGGTGTCAGAGAATAGTCTCTACAGAGTATATGCCTCTTTAGAGGCTTCCAAATTTGCCACAACTGAGTTAATTTAAAGCATGCCTCTGACACAAAATACATCTTGAGATCACATTTTTAAAGTTTACCTTAAAAAAAATGTCTTACATCACAGCTTTAACAACGGAGGATACACAGATCAGCTAATTTCACAATGGAAGACAGTTGGATAAAGTGGGCATAACAAATGCACTCCAAAATACATCTTAACTGTTCAGAGAATGTGACAGCAGGCATACTTGTTCAGGGCATGACTCTCTGTATCGTCATCAGATTCTGCACCATAACAATTTTATGTCACAGCATTCATCATCTTCATCCTCCTCATCTTCCATTAAGCAGCATTTTGGCTCAATGCGATGCTACCATCCTCATTGTCATCCTCAGTGTCATCCTATCACATCCGCTTTGGAAATGTTTATCTCGGTATCACTGACGGCAGTGGATAAAGGATATGATATGCTGTACAGGAACCGCTACAACATTTACCGGATTGCAAACGCGCTCCCATTCACTCTCTGTAAGAGCCGTGTGTGAGCATGAAAGGAGAATGAGTGAGACATCGAGAGGAAGTTATGTTTATAACGACCTCAGCGCTGCAGCTCGTCATATACAGCAATATATTCCCCTCAGTGTATTTATGTACCTACAACATAGTTTCCCTTTTATGGGCTAACCATAGCTGCTGCACCACCATTCATCTTCTGACTCACTTTGCCTTTCTTTCCTTTGTTCTGCTCTGTGTTCTGTTTGCTTTACCTTCACCCTCTCTCACTCACCCACCCTCCCTGTTCTCTGTTTGTTTCTCCATCCTTTTTAACCTGCAACTATTTTCTGCTCTGTCACTTTCTGTTTGTCTCTGTCCTGTTGCTGATTCCGTCCGTTTTCTTCTCACGTTTTGTGTGTCTTTTTGGCTCTTCTTTATTCTCACCCTAGTTTCGCCTGAATCACAGGTGGCCATGAACTTGGTGACCCTGGATAACCAAATGCTACTGAGTAATGAGCTTCTTTCTGTCTGTTTTTTTCTCCCATTCCTCTTCTCACCCAGACTCGAACGACAGACAGCAGAACTTCACTGTGTCTTACAGGGAACACTGGTTCTGTAATTTCCCACTTGAGCTTTTTAGTGTCCCGCCTTACTCCCCCTCTCTTCCTCCTGGGGCTTCTGAGGTGACTGGACCAGAGACCCTCCCCACACTCAAACAAGCACCAATTTACCTGGGGCCCCTTTTCCCTTTCCTGCCAAGACCTCCTTCACTGATCCTGAACACAACATCCCTGAAATGATTCACATTTGAAATGCAGAAGAAAAAGAAGGAACAGTTTGTTTACTGTCCTGAAGATCGCACTCTGATGAACGCTGGTGGCCTGTGCTGGCTGAGTCTGCTTTGTTTGCTATCGAGCTGAGAGGCAGTTGATCTGCATTGAGTAAAATAAAAATGGGTATTTTATCCTATACTACAATAAATAGAGTATAGATAAGAATATCAATTTACTAAATGTGTCAAACTTGCAAAAAGTTACCTAGATGATGTTCATTTTACTGTAGACTTTTGGAACATACTGTGTATCTGCAGATTTAGATCAACTCTGGCCTCACAAAATATATTTGAGTGAATGCAGTGGTGGGCCGTGGATTTTATACCTGGGCCTTCAGTGCTGTCCTACTACAGTTGAATTACCTTCTAATAACCTCATTATGACACATCAATCCAGCAAACCTGCAGCGGATCCACGCATTCCACCACACAAGAGCACGAGCCGTTCAAATATTATTCATAAAAGCAACATGATAGACAAACGAACAGTAGTAACGTTACTATGTAAACAAACACACGCAGTTTGTCACTTACCGAAACTTAAAGAGTTTAATCCCAGTACACCGTTTCAGTTCCAGTAAGAAGTCCTTCTCGATTCATGGACGCCAGTGATGACAGTCGAGCCTCCCCAGTTGTATTTCGCAGGTCTGCTGCGGCAGGTTCGCAGCGGGGCCCCTCCAGGGTTCCCTCCTCCACCGGGGCACCGGCCGGCGCAGACCGCACGCCGGGCCGCGGTTGTGGAGTTGTTTCCCTGCGAACGTGTTCGTTGAGTTGTAGATCCACTCGAGTCTCTCCAAAAGTTTTCAAAAGCACCGTAGCTTGTGTCCTGCCGTGCTATGGCGTCCTCAGGTTAGCGTAGCATAGCTCCAAACACCAGGAGCTCAGTTAAAATGAAACACATTCCCAGCCATAAAATGTGCAACGCTTCTCCGACGCTGTCAGCCAGAAATACCGTTCATACAAATCCTTTTCCTGGCTGAGTCAGGGCTGCCAGCTGTGGGGTTGACTGACCATTTCTTATGATGTCCAGCTTTTCCTGAAATGTCCTTTCTTGAGAAATGCGTTGTCAGTAACTCCGCCACTAAATCCGTTTCTCTTCAGTCATTGAGTGTTCAAAAAACAAAGCTAGGTAAAAAAAAAAATAAACTACACCAAGCAAAACCCTACAAATGTTATAATTTCTTCCATATCTTTCAATTTGAACTCTTACTCCTCCAACTAAGCTCTGCTCGCAAGTTAAGCTTCGTTTCACTTTAGTCACGTGCTCGCCCACTGACCAATCACAGCACACCCTGCACCTCTCGGCAGAGCTGCACCTGGACTCTGAGCTGCACGTAATGCTGACGTAGTTGTAGGCCGGCTAGCAGGCTCTGATACTCAAAGAATACGCCCAACATATCAAACTAAAGATCTGATTGGTTGAACACGATGATAATCAACCATATCGTCCCCATTCACTTAAACTGCACATGGATGCACTTGTGAGTCTGCAGGCCTGGGGCCTCTCTTCTTACCTAGAGACACAGAGGTGAAATCTGATTGGATAAAAGCTCTACTTAAAACAAGCTGCACTGGAAGCAGAGCAACTGAGGAAGACAGTAGCTGTGCAATGAGAAAATAAGATAATGGGAAACATATTTTTATAAATTATGATACATGTAGTGTATTTAAGAAAAATTATAAAATTATAAAATAGCTATAACTTTGTGATTCTGTTTAGGCCAGCAGAGAAGGCTTTGCAGGCCCTGACGGCCCACCACTGAGTGAATGTAATGTGCATATCTAAATGTGGAAGTTCTGTGTGTGTGTGTGTGTGTGTGTGTGTGTGTGTGTGTGTGTGTGTTTACTTCGAGAGTAAGCAAATGCCTCCCCTTTAATTCCCCCCTGAGATGATGAGAAGCATTTGGTGTTCTTGCGAGATAATCAAGTGACTAATTGTAGAGTGTCTGCTTTTTGCCAAAGGGGACGTTTGATGCGCTGTCAGGGAGAAATCCTATTTTGCCAACTGATTTTTTTCCATGGAGGTTGAAGAGGAGATGGTTAGAAAAAATTAACACAATTACAGAAAATGAGAGAGGGAGACGTTTGCATTTTTTTGTTCGTTGACGATTCGTGTTAGAAATCGCTGAGACAGAAAATGGAATTGTATTGACAAAAGAGATAAAGGAGTCCTAGCTGTTTGTGTAGCCATTAGTGATCATATTGTTTGTGTTGTGTGTGATGTGCGCGTGTGTGTTTTGAACTGATTGGGGCATGTGTTAGCTTGTGTAGGAGTGTATTGTGTGTGTTTAAGTGTGACTGCATGTGTTCTCTCCCTTTCACTGTCTGTCTCTGCTTATGTAAGTGTGTGTGTGTGTGTGTGTGTGTGTGTGTGTGTGTGTGTGTGTGTGTGTGTGTGTGTGTGTGTGTGTGTGTGTGTGTGTGTGTGTGTGTGTGTGTGTGTGTGTGTGTGTGTGTGTGTGTGTGTGTGTGTGTGTGTGTGTGTGTGTGGAAATGAGAGAAAAAAGTGGTTGGTGTGTGTAGGCTACACATAATCCCTGTTGACTTGCAGGCCTGCCATTTGCTTTGGTTATGTCTCATCAGCAGGAACATTAAGCCTCTTTTAAGCTCTTCACCGTCTATTTTTTTTTTTCATCCTGTAAAATGAACATTATCAAACCAAGAAAAAGAAATCCCACAACTTTTGGTTTTCTTGTTTATCTACATATTGAGCTCACAGTGCTTCATGGGCGAGTTGTCTTTTTTTCCCTCTTTTTTTATGGATTAAAAGGATTAAAAAAACAGCAAGAGAAGGAAAAGGGGTGTAGAGAGAGAAGGAGGGAAGACTTGAAGAGAAGTGAGAGAGACGGACCACACAACAGAGACTGGAATTAGAGACTGAAAGAGCGAAAGACGGTTGGTGGTGTGCAGAGTCTGTTGTGTTCCCATCTGTGTGCATGTATGACACAAACACATAGCTGAGAGGTCATTGTTTTGCCTGACGTGATGCCTGACAGTGTCGAGGAGGATGAGAGCGGCTCAAATTAGTGCAGACCCTTATTGACGTATATATAGTGGTGGAGAATTACAATTCACCGTTCCTAATTAAAATGCCATTGTCATCGGGAGCAGCTAATGAGCAAAGACTAATAACTCTAACAATTAGTCACAGAGCAAGGCATCAATCGACATATATGTCATGGCTTATCAGAACCCTTCTCTCTTTCATCGTTTTCCTTTTAACTAAACCAACATCACATGATTGTGATGGGTGAGTTAGGTCTGTTAGCAACATCGCAGTGGATTTTTTGCAAATCAAACACTGATCACCACTTGAAGGCACTCACACGCATTTTGGCAAAATGGGTCAGATTGCCTTTCCGTGTGTGTGTGTGTGTGTGTGTGTGTGTGTGTGTGTGTGTGTGTGTGTGTGTGTGTGTGTGTGTGTGTGTGTGTGTGTGTGTGTGTATGATGTTGATGAGAATAGCAGCAAGCCCGTAGCAAAGCAGTGAATGAGTTCCAAAAAGCAATAATAAACAGTAATCTCCTTAGCCGTCCCAATTAGCTGTCCCTCCACATATGTAAACTAGGCTTCTGGCTGTATTTAGATTTCCCATGTGACATGCATTTCACGTATACCCTGGTCCTGTAATCCTTTTTATTGTTGAATCGAGCTGATGCGGGACACCAGGACATCGACAGCTTTTTGTCTGTTATTTGTAGACCAGTGCATGCCTCAAACTTTTTATTGTCTGTCTGTGTGTATGTGCGTGTTGCATCAAAGTTGGGGATGGTTTCACGTATTTCTTTGATGCAGTGTGTGTGTGTGTGTTTGTGTATGTGTCCCTCTGTCCTTGCTCTCTATGCCTGCCAGCCATTCTATTGTGACAAAACAGGTGCAGATGAATATGAAACAGGTCGGCAGAGCTTTTAGGGTCTGGCCCCTTTGTATGCATGCTCATGTCCGAAGCATCGTTTGAGAGCAAACTGGCTTCCCATCTCCACCCGTAACAACTTCTTTTTAATGTCTATAGCACCAATGTCAAATCAGTTTCACAGAGAGCACACACACACACACACACACACACACACATGTTCTTAACAAACAGACAAGGTCATGTGAGATGCAGCTGCAGAGCAGTTTGAATGCCCTTACCGAAAGGAAATGGACTGAGGATGAGTCAGGCTAAGACTCAGACAAAAGACCTCCTGGTAGATCTTTTCTCAAATGTAATCACTCCCTATGAGTTTTTACACACACTCACCAATCTCACACTCTTTCCTGATGTCACCCCAGTGTGAGACATTCCCCACACTGACCCAGAAATGGACAGTCTCAACTTTCTCTCATCGCTTTGAAAATAATCTGAGGGATACTGTAAAATGGAGATAGATAGATGGATAGAGCGAGAGATAGACGGGACTTTTGTTGTGTGACTCTCTCTTTACAGTAACACACCCCTGTCTGGTGACGTGCCTCCTTGCCTTCTCCTGATCTGCAATTCTCTCTCTCTCTCTTTCCCTCTCTCTCGCTTTGTCATACGTAGAGTACGGGGGAGAGGGGAAGCTGTTCACGACCCAGGGTGCTGCTGCGTTTTGTCCTTTATGAATCCCTCCTTTCGTCAAATTGTAGTCATACTGGATCGATAATCCTGTAAGGTCAGACCGTCGGTAGCATCTGTCCGACACGTATCGACGCTTAGCTGGATAAAAGAACCAGCGAAGGGTTGGAGACGTCCGGCGTGTCCTTCCTCTGCGCCCGGTACGCACAAGCAAAGGAGATCTTGTTTAACTGCGCACCAAGACGCGCAAGATGCGCACTGGAGGTCGCCCGTTGAACTTCACCACCTCTGGCAGACCCTATCATTAGGATATCGGTCCGGTAGCCTATCGCAGTCGGTGCTTAACCACGCGCGTGGCAGAACGGTTTGGATTTAAACGCCAACAAGTGGAATCGGTAATGTGCTCTTTCACCGGGACCCATGCGCTGACACGTGGATTTGATTAGTTCTCTTTAATGTGAGGAGAGACGCTCTGCTAATATCCCACTCAGCAACTCATGGTCTGCGGGCGCTGATTTGAAGCTATAAACCCACCGCTTCTTCACAGCGCGTCCTCGGCGGGGCTGGAGCAGAAAGAACCGGGGACGCTGAGGAATGCGTAGCCGGGATTTTGTTTTTTCCAGCTCACCTGCGGAACTCTTCGCAGCGCAAACCAAAGTAAGTTATTCCCTTACAAGGTCCTATGATATTTTGTAGAATGTATTGTTTGTATCCTATATACTTAATATATCCTCCAGCCTACTTCATGGTGTTTTCAATATCACTTTTTGGTACCGCTATGATGACCTGATTTGTACATACAGTTTATATTATCAGTGTCACTGGATGTTTATTAGTGACCTTGTCAGACATTACGGTATTCTGGGTGCAATGGGATGACTGGATTTTTTATCACACAGGAATCACTACTGATTCTTCTTGATCGGTGCATCAGAGATAGGACACAGACCCAGACTGAACGGACGCGGGGTCAGTACTACATAACCTTCTCCGTGTCTTTTCATCCTCCAGCCGGTGAGCACGCGGGGCACCATGCTGAGGCAGATCCTCCTCAACTCCACTGACACCCCAGACTTCGACCTGGTGCTCATGGCCCAGTCCTCCACGCACGACCCCTCCTCCCTGAACGCCTCTCACGGCGGTTCGGTGAGCGTCGCCGCTCTTCTGAGACCCACCACGGGGCGAGGGGGAGGGGGGCTCCGGGAGGGCGAGCTCCACAAACCGGACCTGATCACCTACATAGTCATGTGCCTACTGCTCTTCCTGTTGGTGCTGCTCATTGTGTTCTTCATCAACTGCCAGCTGCGGAACTCTTTCTTCGCCTCCATGCCATATGACAGGTCGCTGAGAGAGGCCCGGACCTCCTACAAGTAGACAAGACCCCCACCAGGACAGATCTCTGTGACCGGGTCTTTAGTGAGACTCCTGTGGGGGTCGAAGGACTGACTGGCCACCCCTGAACTGCTGCTGCACGTACAGGACTCGTGAATTCGTTGCCTTTTAGAATTTGTCTTGGACAGGCCTAAATAAAACCTGATTAGTCGGGGTCTCGGTTAGAGCAAATGTTGCCGATATTTTCCACTTCAACGCCCACAGCACTATCCCCAAAAAATATCTCTTTGCACCATGGGGGGCCATTTGGGAAGATGAGCGTTGAATGGGCCCACTGCAGGTGGGAAGATAACATTAGACTATAATCCTGGTCAAATTAGGGACTCATATATCCTATTTTCTGTTGATTAATGAATAAAATGTGAAACAATCCATCATCCCCTGCAACCAACTCGTGGTCCCCGTATTGCACTTTGGAAGTAAATGATGTATTACTTTACAGTATGTTCCCAAGCTTGTGTTGATTCATCTGCTTACAAATGTGACCTATAGCGCCTGCAATTGGGGTCCAAATTCGCAATATTTTTGTTTTCCATAGAAACGTGACATACGGTAACAGAAAGAGTACACAATGAATAGGTTGTATATAAATATTTTGTATGACTGTAACTTAACTGTCTTGTCTCGTGAAATTAAACAATCAACACACAAATCCACCCTTTCGTCCATGTAAAATGCTGATTAAATTACAGACTGTTTCTATATCGTCACATAAAGATATTCAAATGGACTTTGAGTGGCAGTCTCTTCATCTATCCACCTGCTGATTAATGGCGATGCTGAAAATGATGCTGCAGCTGCTGATGTGAAGATCCAACTGTTAATCATTTTAATACGTCCGTAGAGGCGTTCTCACGAGTGCCATAGGGCTGCTAGCCTTACCGTGCACTTAAACTTTTAATTAACCTCTCCCCCACAAATTATAGTGCCAATACACCCGAGAATGAAGACCTGAGACTGAAGTTTATGACGAGACCTGTGCGATAAACTAAACTGTTGTCGGTTTAAGTGCCACCGGTGATGCGCAAATCCTCTCCAATCTTGTTGGAAACATCTCTCCCATACCAAGACAGATAGATATGAGCCTATCTCTGTAATCCTGTGCGTGTGCGCGCGCGCCCAGCTTTGTGTACGTCTGAGAGGTAAGAGACACGTTGCATTTCAAGTGTTGGACATACAAACACAGTGCGTATTGTTGTCTGTGGTGCGTATTCCAAATATTTTTTTCTGAATCGGAGGAGCATTGCAAGCGAGGGACATAAAACTAGATCTGCCCGGAGTGTTGAATTCATAATCACCGACCAACTACTGTTTTGGAAGACATTCCGCTTAGAATTGGGTCGATTTAGTCAGCATATTCAGAACAATGTGCCTTTTTGATTAAATCAGTTGCCTTGTATATTCTAATCTTCTTTCCCCGCAACTCGCCACCCAGTGCAAATCGCACCAGTGACTACAAAGAAATTATTTTAGAGAACAAAAACATCACAATTGCATCCTAGTGGCACATTAACTTTGCTGGACATGCCGTATTAACTCCACTGAGATTGCAGCGCCTGCCAACGCTTGGTGGCGCTCCAAGTCGGATTATTTGTTTGGACAGTGTGAAACTTCACATCTACAATGTGTATAGAAAAACACCTGCTGGAAATAGGAACCGAAAAGAAGCAGCACCAATATAAGTTCCACAAGGAAAGGGGATTTCTAATAACCTAGATAATAATCATTGTAACACTTGCACAAGTAAGATCTCGCTATCAGCCGACTCCCTTTCCAGATATGTGAGATACGATTAATTGCTTGTGTAAGTAACATCGGGGAGTGTGTAGCTTTAGATGCCTGAATGGATTTTTTGGATCTAAATTTAAGAGTCAAGGACAGAGACTTAAGTGTCACAGAGAGAGATGCATTTTGTAATGAGGTTACAACAGAAACAGTGACAATGGCTGTGGAGCGATCACTCTGGTCTTTAATAACGACATGCAATACACTCTCTCTTATACGCTACATGAATAGAATAACATGGGGAAAAAGTATATTCTTCAAACTGCACTCTGAGTCTCCCTTGAAGTGATTTAGTGATGAACTGTTAAACAGTACAGTAGTGCCTACCATTACATTGTACTTGCTGTATCAATATTCAGATAAACTGGCCTTTGCTGGCTCCTGGTGGTGGGTTATTATACTACACTGCTAGTTTGACTTATGACTTGACCATCTGGTTGTTTTTTTCTTTGAGGATTTTCGATTATGACCCAACCATGACACAGTACATTGTGACATCAGAATTAGATTTAAGGGGGAACCACGCCGATGTACTATTTGTCTAAGACAGTTACAAAATGTCAGTAAATAGAAAAACTATGTCCCAAATAAAACAATTTAGAATGTTAAAACTCAAATTATAGGGATGCCATCAAGTATAAAGTCTGAAACTGCTCCATAAACAATGAATAGGGGAACGATGTTATAGATAACACCGAGAGCACCCTGGGTAGTGTTCTGAGTTTATGGGTACATTTTCTGTTTCAGTACCGAGAACACCACAATAGAATAAAGATCATTTGGGTATTAAACACTCTGTCAAAATCAGTCTCCCGTTCATAGAGCAGAGAGAGAGAGAGAGAGAGAGAGAGAGAGAATTTCATGTTCACGAATATTGTAGGCCATGGAAATGACATAATTATTTTTTTAAATTAAATTATTAAAAGTAACTTGACTCTAGTATTTTGTTATATATGGCTAAAACAAGTAAAACAAAGATAAACATAACACACACACACACAAATATATATATATATATATATATTTATATATATATACAGTAAGAAATAGGTTTTATTTATTTATTTTTAATGGGCCATGGTGCAGTCTCAACAGGGAGGTTTTCAGTTTGCATCCGAAGATGTGTAGAGTTCCTGCTGTCCTGAGTTCGTTCCACCATCGTAGCCATGATAGCAAGTAGTGAGACTCGTCCTCATTATACCGGGGATCCCTGTTCGTTAACTCTTTCATGGAGCTCTGATGATCTCAGTGCAGTCTCTGCAGAGCTGTCACCTAAAGCCTCTCAGGTGTCGCTGCAGAGCTTAGGCTCCTCCCACAACCAGCTCTGAGCGGACTGTCAGAAGAACAGGAAGACTCCTCTTCAGCTACAGACGCAGTCACCCAGGGGTTAAAAAGTTTACTAAACTTGTAGCAGTCATGGAAACTAATTTAGGAGACGCAGTCGGGCCAAGTCATCCGTAATACCAACTCGCCGCCTGTGTTACAGTTGCCGAAACAACTCGTGAAAGTGGGAAGAGTTTTTTTTTTTTGTTCACGGAGACTTCACCTACTGTAGCCTAGCTAAAGCTAACGGCTAGCTTAGTTAGTAGTTAGTGCCGCATATTTTCGCGACTTAATTGTTGAAAGCTTCGGGTTGTGTTCCATGTGGATACCATTACTGGCACAATAAATCCTCATTTGTATGCTATAAACGCAACAGTTTTTTTTTTGTACTTTACGTCCCGACGACTTGGGGCTGTGCTTTGAATTTCCCTCCTTCAGTGGGACACACAGGCGGCTTAGCGAGGGGCTCGTCCGGTGTAACGTTAGCCTAGTTGGCTTTCTACCAAATCATTAGCAACGTTGTGCTAATTGTGGCTAAGTTAGCTTAGGCCCAAGGGAATTAACGAGTGGCTTCTTCGCAAAGTTAAGAAACATCGTAGGAGAAAACATTTGCTTTGTCTGGGGAGATTACCGGGTTTATTCAAACACCTAATTCAAGGAGACGGATTAAGTTATAAATATGGATCCACACACGGGCAACTCTGCCTCAGCAGCTGGTCCCAAGAAGGACAAGAAATCAAAGAAGAACTATGAGGATGGAGATGGGAAAAAGAAATTTGTGAGTATCCCCCAACTTGTTGCACCTTTTATGATCTTTTAACTTCACAGGCTCATTTTCTTCCTCCCAATGTTTCAAGTGAAGCTACAAAAGCAAGAAGCTGCCACACCGTACCTGTAATTACTTTCACCTCCTCAGGCTGTGTAGCAGCTGTCGTTACATGGCATGACATGGCTAGGATGCATGATTTAGGTCAACGTAAGTGACAACACATGAGGAAGTAACAAGACTTGTAACAGGACTGTGCAAGATTGCAGGTTTTGTTATTTTGAAAAATTAAGACATCCATTTGTCCAATCATATATATATATATATATATATATATATATATATATATATATACATGTATTATTGCTTTTATTATATAAACATAGTACTGCATGTCTCATAAACATAAAATAAGTGACCTAACTTTCAATGGTAAGGTGTGGCATGTTGTATTTTCTCAAGGTGACTTAATTGTGACGACATCATGTGGTCTCAGTCTACCTGGCTGTGTCAGCGTGTGTGATTCAGTCTGGTGTCTTGATGGGAGCAGAGCAGTACTTGTGTCTGTCATCAGCCAGCGCACACTGTTGTGTAACATAACCCCTCGGCCATGTCTAGCAACAGAAGAAAACTGATATTGCACCCACTGACAAACAGGTAACCATAGAGGATGCACAGAAGACACATCTGTTTCGCGCTGAGTAAACAATTACCACACACACACACACGCACACACACACACACTCTCATGCACACTTTATTTCAGAGACAGAAATAGAGAATTTAATGAATGGCACATTATTTCAGTAGTGCTATTGCACACACAGGTTTAGGTAGGGCTATAAGTAAATATGAGTCACAGACAGAAATCCATTGTGCAGTGCGTCCTGAGATAACATACATGAGTATTTTTTGAGCGTCATTCTGCCCGATAGTGCGAGTCTGCTTTGTCCTTGACTAACTCTGACATTTCAACCCATTCTGGCAGATTTTTATACAACACCGCAGTCAGAGTTCAGACAAGGGTGAAGCAGTGTAGAGTTATGTACGCTGTGTACTTGATCCACACTTGTCTGTGGCTTTAAGGGATCTATGACTTCACCACTCTCCGCTTTCGCCGCTTCTCAGACATACCAGTTATAATAACAACATGAGATCTGTACCACTAGGTGACGTGTGTATTGTCTCCAGGCCAGCTTGGTATTTGGTATACCAACCCCCAAAAATCACCCTTGTGTGAGTGTCTCTTCACTGTGCCGTCTGGGACTGAATGAAGCAGCGTGGGTACATTCTCCAGTTTTAGTCATCATCTCTTTCTCTAGACACGGTCACACAGATGACTCTAAAACGGGACTGCTGATTTTATTATTATTTTAAATGCATGCGTTATTGGAATAATGTCACTAACATCGACTAGGTTTGGCATTTAGACAAATTCTATGGCTGTTTGCAGCCTGGCACATTAACCCCAAAATCACCTTCTGTAATGTTTACTACAGCTCACCTCCACAAGAACATGTAAACTGTGTTTGTGGAATGTGTCCCTGCTGCATATTAGCATGTTTGTGTCTCAGTTCAAACAGATACCTCTGTAACTGAGCATGATCCATGTATTTAGTTTAAAAGCAGGTCATTTTGGCCGTGTCTTCCTCCCTGAAGCGCTATCTGTGTTCTTCAGGCCCAAAGAGGAAGGATCAGCATCCGTAGATGCTGTTGACATAAACAGGCCGGCTCAACAATGCAGGCAGGCGCAGTGTGGATTAGCCAGGGATCACTGCCTCGGACAGTGGTTTGGGATACAAGGTCACTCGTAGATCACAGGTTCTCTCTCTGGGACAGCGTGTGGAGTTTGTCAGGTCATGTTTTATAGGTGAAAGGTTGGCTGAAAAGTAGATATTTTTCTGGCCTTGGTCAGGGAAATGAGTCAACAAAGAGACCAATAACCAATATCTTGATCATGTTCTTCTGGAAAATTGGAAAATTATAAGTATTTTCATGATTTGCAAGTTTTGAATCTATGTCACACAAGTGTTTAAGCAGCACATGTTTTTCTCTCTAGTTAAATATTCACAGAGTTGGAAAATATGCTGGCTTGCTCATGCATGCAACCTCAACCTACCGGTTCTATAACTTCTTTCGTGTTAACAAATGAAAGTGGAGGTGATTTCCTCTTACTCCTCTGACAGTAATGATGATAATGTGGACTAACAATAAGAAAACACATGGAAATAAACATTTAGATGTATAAATAAATGGATTGTAGCACACTACATTTAAATCAGATTTGTAGGTACAGAGTTTCACAGAGTTAGTGTCTTGATTGAGAACATATCACAATATATTATCATCTTGATTATTGGTCCCACCCTTCAACTGGCAAGATGTTGCCAATGGGCACAGGTGTAAGCGTTGAATGCAGGTTAACATATTGGTGTACGTCATGATTAATAACAACGGTAAGTGCACCTTCCTTCAGGCATGAAATCGTGTGCCTGCATGTGTGTCTGTGCAGCCGTGCGCTTACTTCCTGGGGGAACCACCTCAGCAAACGCTTGATATGAAGTAAGGCCATGAATTAAGCCAGTCAGGTCACCGCTCTTTAGTCACAGAGTCTGACTCAAGCAAGAGTCAAGTGGAGTAGTTAAAAATGTGCTTTGTTGCACAGTGGGTCTCTTTCTTTTGATGTATGTCTGTTCTAGTCCCCCAACACACACACACACACAGACACACACCTAGGCACACACAGACATACAGCTTCCTGTCCTCTACATTTTAGGGGAAGAAGAGCATACTGTGAGCTGAAGAATAGGAGGACTGGGTGCCAGCGTGAAACTGGAGTGGTTAATGGACTGCTTGTGGCAGAGGCCTCTTGGCTCAGAGTGAACGGGCATATTTTAGTGAGCCTGGCTGAGCAAGGGAATGCAAGTGAGCCATCAGAGAGCAGGGACTGGGGGAGTCGGAGAGGAGAGGAGAAGAGTGTGTGACAGGAAGCAAAAGTGAGTGGGAAAGAAGCTAGAATACAGAAATGCAGAGAAGGAGACTAAGGAAGGTAGAAAATGTGCCAGAGTGGGGGTGCAGTCAACGATAATAACAAGCTACAGGAGGTGTGATGGGAATGGAAAGCTTAAATTACTGAGTTGATTCTAAAAAAAACACAGTTAAAAGTTAAATTCTCTGCGGTTGAAACGTTCAAGCATGTTGCTCATGTGGTCACACCCCGAGTCAGTGATTGAATCACAGGTGTTTATTGGTTGTCAAAGATAAAATTCCTGGTGTGTTACATCATAATTGATGAGACGTGGATAGAGGTGCAACATGAATACACTAGGAACAGGTCTTCCATTGTTATTCATTGTGGTCCTATAACTTGTTAACTTAATGAGACCTGTGGTGGATTAACAGACCTTATTCTTTGATACTTTGGAATTGATTTCTTGTCTCAATTTTTAAGAGTCTTAGCTCACGGCTGTTGCCATTCCCTCTCAAACTAGACTATAATCCTGTCCTGTAATAATCTGACATGGATGAGCATCCTATTTAACGTAGTGGTCTCTGTTAATTCAGTCCGTACTGTACTTCACAGATCAGTTTGGTTTGCTCTGAAGCCTTACTGGATGTAAGGGCTGCGTTGTGTAACATGCACACGACGGAATGCAGAATCACTACACCACTGACATACTTATGTGGAATCTCACCTTTTACCTGTTTCTTTTGTTTACTTCATAAGATTTCACATGTGACTTCTTGAGCCTTTGTCTTCTGATTACAATACATCAAGTCTGTGTAGCTTTGAGGTAGTCACAGATCCCTTTAATGACGCTGCTTCAAGCAACAAAGTCTCCAACCTTCCAGTGAGTAATCCCTCCACCGCTACAAACACAAGCAGGGGATTTCCTAATAACAAGACTGACATAATACCCACCTTGATGGACTTACTCTGACTGCTGAAGAGTCACATTAGCGTTGCTGAATGTTCTAATTCATTTCGATGGGGATTGTGAATCTTGTCATTGATCTGACACTATGGAGCTAATGTGTTGTGGCAACTGTGAAAAGGAGCTTTATTGAGACAAAGAGCCCCTCTATTTATACAGTACAATTCCATATTTTGTGATAGAAGACTTAGTAGAAGACTTAATCCATATTGCCCACTCAGACTAACTAACGGACTGTTTAAGGAGCAGCCATGCAGTTACTCTTCGGTTTCATGTCACCGTGACCAATCCTCACTTAAACAGTGTTCTGCATGTTTTTTCTACAACTGCTACCGTCATTCTGTCACTTAATAAGCTGACTGATCCGAAATTTTATTTTTAGGCTGCTCTGCAAAGTTAAGTCCAACAGAGGCAAAGCATGACATCGAATAGACAGGAATGATGAATGCTTGTTGAAGAGAAGAGTTGAGTCAGTCGACAGCTAACGTATACACTCTGTATAAAAAGAGAGTTTTTGTGTTGTTTGTGCATAAAGTCATGTCCTGCAGTCTATGTCTGCTTAGTAGTGCATCATATTCCGCCATGTATGTGTTGTTTAGTGTGATACAGAGAGGCTGTTTATGAACATCTTTCTGTTTCTCTGCATGCTATTCTTTGTACTACTCAGAAAAGAACAAGTGCATGTGTTGCCTGCAGCGGTTGAATATTTACCAGTCGGGCTCAGATGTTTGTCTAAGGCCTTTTGTAAGGTATAAAGTCCGTTCAGTTAAAAGAGAGAAACAGGCTAGTCCAGACAGTGGTCTGTCATTTGTTTTGTTTACTCTCATATCTTTGACTTCAAATAAACTGCCACCTCTTTGCATTTGTGTCACCTCACGGCAGAGTTAGATAAATGTGGTCGTCTGTTCTTCAGTGGAGAGAGATGAAGATACGGAGCAACATATTCACTCTGTGCTCAGACTACCTATCGTTCACATGCTCACTTTGTCAGTTCTGCTTCTTACTTTTTCTAGTTGCATGTGTGTACACGCGTACACACACGTACACTCGCATGCAGAGATGTCAGCGCTTCTGCTGTTATTTCTCAAATTCTGAGGGCTGTGACAGGAAGTTGTGCAAAAATAATGAACAGTGTGCTTCCTTATTCGTCCCCATTACTGCTTACCCTTATCTCCTTCCGTCTGTCCTTTCCATCCATTGTACCAGGCGGTACCAGCGGTCTACTAAATATGTTTACACACAACCCGCTCTCAAATCTGTGGAGGCCTGGATGATGTTAAAACATGGAGCAGTTTTTTATCACAGGAGCCTAATGGACCGGTGTGAAACATTCCACACTGGAGATAGATAACTCAGAGTAACTGTGTTATCATTAGTATATCAGGACATTGTTTCTGCTGTTAAGTTGTTCAAATATAAATTTTCTTTTAACCCTTTTGAGCACTGTAAATTAAATTTGGCTCCCCTCTATTGTAATGGGGTCCTAGCATGAATCTCAGATGGAGGAGGTTGTAGTGTCGTGACCTCTGCCCTGAGTTGGACGTCCACTGATTATGTTGGTCAAGAGAATGTCAAGTTCATTATTATATTGTATTTAATATTTCTAGTAAGAAAGTGTCAGAGAGTAAGAGATGCTAGTTAGGTATAGCTATGATTAGCATACCAGGATGCAACTGCTTGGCTCAACTTTACTTTTGCTAAATAATAATAATACAAATTTATTTATTTTAATTATTACTCAAAGTGGTGAGGACAACAAATGTATCACAATGTGATAGATGACTGTAAGACATTCAGTTGCACTGAAACTTGTCTCCTTGTGTCTGGTGGTCTTTTAGTCATAAATGGATGAGCTCATACATGCTGTCATTCTGTCTTTCTCAGTCAGTGAGCTGATCAGGGTCGGGCAGCGTTGTGAAGGGAGTTTCCCAGTTCCTATGCACTAGTCATCTCTGGCACTAGCAGCAGAGCTGTGTATAGACAGACCTCTAGACTGATCCTCACAGATATGCATGCTCTTGACTGTGTTACCTAGGTTGTGTGTATAGGATGCTTTGTTAGGATTACAGTGTCAATCCTCCTCTGCCCAGTCGACCCCTGACAGATTACAGCTAATCTCAGACTGCTCTGTGTCTCTCAGCACCGTGACTGTAAACAGCGTGAGCTTGGAGGGCAGCAGTTTATTCTCGGAGGAAGGGAGGAAGACGTTTAGACATTCAAGAAATGGAAGCTGCTGGACACGCATGCACACACAGTGGTGTCTTGGCGAGGAGTGCATGTAACTTAAGTTTAACCTGAACTCTCTCATGACTCCTCATTATAATCACTATGTGAGCTGATGTACAGCAGAAGCTTTAGTGCCCGTATTCCAGTAACGAGTAGCTGGAGCTGTCTCAGACCACAGGCAGTAGCACTAATGTTAAACATGGATAAACCTCAAGTACAGCTGAGCAATACTTGAGGTTCTCTCTCAACAGAACTCCGCTGTTTACTCGTGTACATCTTTATAATCTACTCACAACAGCCAATGGTAAATGTCCAAATTATATTCAAAATATAAGTAGAAAGCTATATTAACCAATGCTAGTTTGTGAGTATCTTTGCTGGAAATTCAGAAATGTAAAAAGGAATAACATTTGTTTATTGATATCCACCATGTGTCTCCATTTTGTGTCTCCATGTGTCTTGTTTGGATATTTGCCTATTCATATCCAAGAAAATACACTGTACAGATGAAGCAACATATTTGTGTTAAAAATAGAAACTTACATGTCATATGAGCTAATGGGATGTAAGCACATATAGTTGTTATTACCTCCTTTTTTTGACCTAGGTTGTATGTGTTCAGTTCACATCCGCGGTTGCTTTTGGGTACTGCCTTGTATCTAATAATAATTTACAGTATACTCACACATCTTAATCAGCTCACAAGCCTGTGATTTATGGTGTTCCGCCTCTGCCTGAGTTCATATTGTGGCGGTACACACAAAAACACAAAGCAGTTCTAATTACTTGCAGTGTCCGCCTTTCTTGAGTCATAAGTATGTGATAAGCTCGTCGTTGTTGGGCCTCTAAGCAACCATAGGAACAAACCCTGTCTCTGTTGATTCAGAAGGCTGCAGTCATCTGTAGGAGCAGTCAATGATGCAAGCACATCAGCCGAGTCTCTGTACTCAGTCCAGCATACAGTAGACCGAGTATGTGAGGGTACGAGGGAGGTAGTGAGAATGTGTGTGTGTGTGTGTGTGTGTGTGTGTGGGAGACACTTGCCAGTTCCTGTGGTAATGTGGAGGTGAAGGTCTGAGATTTGTATGCAGTATGGAAACTTGTTTGTGTTTGAGGGATGCTACTGCGAAGTGCACTGCTGGATGCTCCGCTCTGCCTGTGAGCAGACGATGTACGTAGGTGGAGGAGCTACAATGTGTTGTGTGGCAGCCTCATCACCTCTAAAACTCCATATGTTCTGTTTATTTTAAATTAATGTGAAAACGTGAAAGAGATTTTATGATTCATAATTGAATTGTGTGCTAATAGCGTAGCTGATTCAGATCTGCTTCCTTTAAATACCTCTCTTCTGTGAAAACCATTTGTAAATTATAGGTTCAGCCTTTCGCTTGTGCTGTTGAATCTGCCTCCCGCTTTTATTTCCTACACACTGCTGTGTGCGCTTGTTGGTGATGTCATGTTTTCTCTTTGTTGTTGTTGGGTTTGTTTTGCTGTCTCCTTGGTTTTGTTGTGGACAAATGCAGCCTCTCTCCCATTAAGTGTCCACGCCATGAGAGAGAGTGTGTGTGACGATGAGTGTGAAATGGTAACGTTATAAATGTGAAGGTAGCAGTGCTACAACTAACCACACTTACCACAGCACCCCTGCATGCAAGGCATGAATCCTGTTAATGATTGCTCAACAAGGGTCGGCTATAGGTCAGAAAAAAGAAAGTGTAGTGTAGAGAACTGCTGTCAAAGTATCAGATAATTAGTCTGTGGAACCACTTCAGTCAGCTGTTTTGGGACTGATGTGTATTAAATGAATGTTATTCATTCGTCACTTTGTGAAATGTGAATATTATTTGAGAGGGATGCAGAAAAAGAGACATGGACACAGTGGCCTCCCTTGTTTTAAGTTGAGGTGGGTGTGTGTGTGTGTGGGGGGGGGGTGACCCAGGACGAGGAGCAGTCATGCAGCAAACATGCCCCACTTGCACTGACATACACTCACACTGTCTCTCACACAAAGACAGTCGGTGCACTCGGATGCACCTTGAGTCACTCGGTCAGCGAGGCGTGTGGTAGGAGCATTACAATGTGCCGCACGGAAAAGATTGGATGTGAAAGAATTGGATGATGTCAAATTCAGTGTGCTCCTCACGGCCATCTTTTCTGTTTTCATTGCTCTCTTTCACTCTTTGCTTGGAAGTTGGAACTAACCTGGCATGTGTGAACAGGCAGGGTTTCTTTGAATAAGCAACTACATTATGTTGAAATGAGCAGGTGTGATGGATACAAATTGTCCATCTTTTTTTTTTTTCTTAAAGTAAAGTCTTAAAAGCGGGAGGGAAGTTTTTTTTTTTTTTTTTTTACCTAAGACGCCTGTTAACCAAACACTCATGTGTGTGTGCAATACTTCAGGGTTGTTGGTAATTTCCTGCTGAGTCGTTATTCATGAGAAACCGCTCGGCATCGTCTGGGTGTGTCTGTGCTGCTTCCCCCTCTGCGATATCATACACTCTGTGTGTAGCCGTGGAAACACTGTAAGCAATATAATGACACACACACACACACACACACAAATACTGCTCTGTGACTTGTCCCTGTCGTACCCCTAACCCTCACCTGTCGCCGTCGTACCCCTAACCCTCACCTGTCGCCGTCCTACCCTTTACCCTCACCTGTCGCCGTCCTACCCTTAACCCTCACCTGTCGCCGTCCTACCCCTAACCCTCACCTGTCGCCGTCCTACCCCTAACCCTCACCTGTCGTCATCCTACCCCTCACCTGTCGCCGTCCTAACCCTCACCTGTCACCGTCATACCCCTAACCCTCGCCTGTCGCCGTCTTACCCCTAACCCTCGCCTGTCGCCGTCGTACCCCTAACCCTCGCCTGTCGCCGTCCTACCCTTAACCCTCGCCTGTCGCCGTCCTACCCTTAACCCTCGCCTGTCACCATCCTACCCCTAACCCTCACCTGTCGCCATCCTACCCCTAACCCTCACCTGTCGCCATCCTACCCCTAACCCTCACCTGTCGCCATCCTACCCCTAACCCTCACCTGTCGCCATCCTACCCCTAACCCTCACCTGTCGCCGTCCTACCCCTAACCCTCACCTGTCGCCGTCGTACCCCTAACCCTCACCTGTCGCCGTCCTACCCCTAACCCTCACCTGTCACCGTCGTACCCCTTACCCTCACCTGTCTCCGTCGTACCCCTAACCCTCGCCTGTCGCCGTCGTACCCCTCGCCTGTCGCCATCCTACCCCTAACCCTCGCCTGTCGCCGTCTTACCCCTAACCCTCGCCTGTCGCCGTCGTACCCCTAACCCTCGCCTGTCGCCGTCGTACCCCTCGCCTGTCGCCGTCGTACCCCTCGCCTGTCACCGTCGTACCCCTCGCCTGTCGCCGTCGTACCCCTAACCCTCGCCTGTCGCCGTCGTACCCCTAACCCTCACCTGACGCCGTCGTACCCCTAACCCTCGCCTGACGCCGTCTTACCCCTAACCCTCGCCTGTCGCCGTCGTACCCCTCGCCTGTCGCCGTCGTACCCCTCGCCTGTCGCCGTCGTACCCCTCGCCTGTCGCCATCCTACCCCTAACCCTCGCCTGTCGCCGTCTTACCCCTAACCCTCGCCTGTCGCAGTCGTACCCCTAACCCTCGCCTGTCGCCGTCTTACCCCTAACCCTCGCCTGTCGCCGTCTTACCCCTAACCCTCGCCTGTCGCCGTCATACCCCTAACCCTCGCCTGTACTCCTCTCTCCTGCCCAACGCAATATTAATATCCAGAAATGGTACAACCCCAATACCACGCTACCCGGCATTGCAAATAACAGAACACAAACAGAAATATGAGTGCAATAACCCCACATCCATCTTTACAGACAGGTAATTTGTTTCCTCTCTATTTCTGTGAATACTCATAAGACCAAAGGGGTTTCTATGGGATTTCTTTCTAACTTTAAACATTTGATAGTCTGAGACAAAAGGGTTTAAGTTTTGTTAGACCCTATATAAAGTTGTGTAATGCATCTATAGATTAGCAATTGCCTTTTTATTGCATTTCTGTCATATTGTATTTTTGGCATGTTTTTAAAACAAACACTGCTCCACGTGATTTCTTTTTTTAGTATGGGACAATGGATGTTTGTGTGTAAAGCTAGATTGTTAGACCAAATTAAGACCAAGTGAAACTGCAGGCAAGGCGGGACACAATCAAAACCATTAAAACGTGGGACACCAATAGGCAGGGTTTGACACAAAGTGACTCAGGCTGACAAAAAAAAAAGGTAAATCCAGCTTAACTTTGACTTAAGACTTCCAGTCCATTCTTATGAACACAGTTGATTACGAAGGCCCTTTCCCAGTGCTTCACTACTTTCAGGATAACGTACCAGCCAGTTGCTATAATCCTACTTTGATAAGAAAATGTGAATGCTCCCACTCTACTGGTGCCACACAGGCTTTAATTGGTCAGCATCACGGCCATTTTTAGACATACAATTATCTGTGGACACAGCGGACACATCGTTAGTATTTCTGTAGATGATATAGGATATAAGGTTGACATAATACAATAATGACGTGGTTGTTATTCCCTTAATTAGCAAATCTAGCCCTAAGACAAATACAAAATATGTCACTGCAAATTTGAGAAGGATGTATCTGTCAAAAGAAATTCCTATTTTTCCCTATTGTGCAGCCTAACCATTAACCTAGTGTGCATCAATCAAACGATATTCTGACAGAGCTGTCGCTGCTGCGCTCATTCGCCTGTAAAAGTGGCCACTCTGCTTTCTGCCAGTCGGCATTTACCTAGTCTTCAATCTTGCTCTAATTTACATCAAAATTCTGTGGTGAATATGTATGCACAGACAGCTGATGGTACGCACTCAGAGAAATGTGTGACCGTCTCATTATATCGCTTTCACAAGCTAAATGCATCAGCTGTCTGGTCCTAGAGACAGACGGAGCCCATTCCTTATTTTGGGAAATTTTACTGCAACTGTTTATTCAAATTAGGTAATTGTTTAGACTTCTAATGACCAATTTCCTGTGGGAAACCCTAGTATTATTTGACAATTCTATTGACAATACAATACAGTTGAACATGCCGTGAAAAATAATAACAACATTGAATTGAAAACAAAACACAAATGTTTGCAGTCCCCAGTAGTGGAGGATTAAACTCTTTCTCTATTAGCAGCTCTGGAAATCACTACTGTTACAAGTCTACTGCCGTCTCAACCCGCGTATGTAAAACTATGTAACCACCCAAACATTACTGAACCTGGTGAGGCGTCGGTGGATTGATGTTCACACAAACTGTAGTAGAGCCTGTCACATGCACCACTTGATCTAATCCACTCATTGTGGCCGATTGGATGAATCTGCTCATTCAGCTGGCAGTTGAATTGTATAATTTATAATTGAGGAGTTTTGTGAGTTTAGCATTTCGTCAAAATCAGTGAAAAACCTTTTGAGCCCAAGGGGAGGGCACTCTCTTTATATATGAATCTATTAATTATGTTTATTACAAAATGATCTAATCATTTGGTCTATAGGATGTCACAAAATTATGAAAATTTGACTGATAGCATCATTATTATTATTTTAAAATGTCTCTGGATATCCAGATAATATTATGTTATAGTAGATATTGTTGTAGTGAATTTTTAGAAAACAGTTGTTGATGGTAATTAAACTTAAACACTAACCTTTTTTTAAGAGTTTCTTCTAATGCAATGCGTAACAATGAACAGTTCAACAACAATTTGATGATTTGATACATTATTTTGCAGTCGTTGACTTATTGTGATATGTTGTGTATCTGGAAAAAATCTTGTTATCGATGTGGTATTTATTTGAACTATATCGCCCAGCCGTATGAATAACCAATCAGTACTTGGATCACAGCTGGCGTTTGGCTCCCATTTATCTAACGGAGGCCTTGGTACTCAGATGAAAGTGGTTCTGAAGTGGTTCATTGTTGCTTTTGGGTTCAGACGGAGACAGTCGGTCCTGTCGTTGGACTTGCACATGAAACATATTTTGTCAACTGTACTTGTGGGTTGAAAAGCGGAACTCTACACTTACAGTTATTTGAATTCACAAATGTTTTTTGTCTGTTCCTCCCCGTCTATCTCTAATGCTGTCTTCCTGACACATCGTACTCAGTTTCCTGTGCGATTACCCACAATCCAGTGTGCCTACTGTCGTCTGTGTATTTCCGCTCTGTGGGCTGAATAGCACCACAACATTTGTGAGTTTTTCCTGCCCTGTCTGTGTGCATGGGTTAAGGGGCTTGTATTTAACGGCAGCTGTGTAAGCGGAAACATCCTTCTCTTGACTGCTCTCCCCATAATCAGAGCGCCTCTTTCGTCTCTCTGTTTTTCTTTCTTTCTCCTCTTTACCTATTCTCCTGCCACAGAAAGAAAGCCAATTAACTTGTCCATCTATTGTAAGGACAGCCCACCTTGTTGTAGGTGTACAGAAGCCCCAGGAAGTCTTAACGGCTACTAATGTTCATCAAAGATACTCCATACCTTTTTAATAGGTGTTTGGTCAGTGATCTGGAGACAGCTGTGGAACAATACAACTAGAGCTGTCACAATATCGGATGTTCTCTATTATAGTGGCCAAAATAATTCAGGTAATAATTCGATAACACTACTATCGCAATATTTATAGAAAAATTAGAAAAACTAAATCATCTTTAACTTTGTTTATTGGCAAATGAATTGCACTCTGTAGAGAGCTGGAGAGAGAGTTTGTACAAAAGGTGCTGGAAAATGTACACAAAATGATCATATGTGTATTATAACATGATATATTATGTGATATATTTAATATGAATATTTTCTTTCATACAATTACCACAGTTATCGTCATTACCGGTTTATCGCGACACCCCTAGAAACAACAAACCAAATTTACTTCATGTACCTCTAATTTAATGCCATGTACATGTATTAAGAGATTAAAGGATGAAACTAAATGTAACATCATTGGAACAAAAGCAGCCGATCTCACGGCAGCCTCTACTCATTTGATCCTAGTTATTGAGATGTGAAGGCTGTCTTCAATATGTAAGGCATTGTGTAGGTGTCGGGTTTGTGGCGTTGTGTATCACGCATTTCATTTTAAAGCATTCGGTGAAATATTCTGTAGTGCAAAAGTCTTTACTTTGTCCTGTCAGACGTAGTAATGACGTAGGAAACATGTCTTAGATAATGTTTGGTCTTTTTCTATTACTATTCTAACACTAACAAAATACTTGGAGCTTTTGGGGCATGTGTGAAGGTGTTTTAGGACAGTTTCTTCGTCTCTGCTGTGTTCCCTAGGAGGACATTATTGGGTGTAGCCTGACACCTAGCAGGCAGGACATGCATTCACATCAGCGCAGTCAACAAGAGACAAAGCAAACGTATCACAATGTATTGCTATAGACGTATAATGTCCCACTGTTCATTTCTTTTGTTAGTATTTCACTTGAACGGTGAATCTCACTATTGGAGCTAAGAGCCAATGAGCAACATCTGGAGGTCAGAGATGAATGGAGAGACAGGTTTCACTAGAAATACAAATAACAGAAAGGCAAAGTCAAGGTACAAAGGATGTACTGTGGTCAGCAGTTATATTGATAAGTAGATGGTGTCACTTTATACTGTTAAAAAGCAGTTTTTCACAATATTGGTCCATACAGTTCACATACATATGAAACCTCATAATTATTCCAAGCACTTGTCATTGCGTCTATAACATGGCCTCGATGAGATGAAGAAGAAGAAAAAGCTGTGTCGTATTTTTACCCCACACCACCATTACTACAATTGTTACATTTGTTAATATTTAGAATTTTCGACTCCTGAATTTCCTGAAATTAAAGAGGCTAATGCGCCTCTCTGCATAGGCTTTAGCTGACAGGAGAAGGGAAACATCTGTCCACAGCTGTATTAGTTCTGATTATTCCAATAAGAGACATTTGGATGTTGTTGCTCTGCAAGGACATTTGGTGCTGGACAGGTTTGAAAGTGATGCTGCCAGCAATGGGTTTCCTAATGGGGACATTTACGGACATAGCCTGACACCTGGTGGCCAAGACATGCCAGTGTATTTCATATTTCATGGGGCCTCTTTCCCCTCTTTAAAAATGTACTGACGTCTCTCTGCCTTTGACTGCTGATCTCCGAGGTCTCTCTTGTAATTACTACCTACCAGGTGTCTTGATTACTTCACACTCTAATTTACATGCGTTAGTTCTCCAGAGATGTGTATCAATGACGAATGCTTTGAATTACAACGGTAATTTATTGACAGTGTTTTCGACATTGCTGCGAATCACTCATGAGCTCTGTAGACGGTTTCCTGGATCCGTTTCCTGTCATAAATGATTTCTGTCTAATTGGTTCTTTTTCTTTCTCTCCCTCCATCTTCCTCCCCCGTCTGTTTGGTTTTTCCTTCCCTTCCGTTCCGTTTCGCTCCCTTTCACCCGTTCGTCCTTTACAGAAACTCAAACGTCTGATTCCCGATGAGGTAGGTTTGTAAATGCTTTTCAACCGTCACCTGTGTGCTTCACTTCTCCATCTGTCACTGTGAACATAAAACAACTCACCATTATGCATTTAATGTCATGTCACACAAACCTAATCCACCATAACACAAATGTTAAGTATCTGTGTGCTGTGCTGTGCTCACGTTGGATGTGCATGCTGTGAAGAAGATGCTCACTGAAAGCACATTACATATATCCAGAAGTTGATGTCCTCAAGTGTTTTTCATTTGGCAGTAAAACACACGTTTGGCCAGTTAAAGGAAGTCCCACATTGTTTGTTAAAGTTGAGTGTCATGTTCTGCGCCGGCCAGTGTTGACTGCATGTCATCATAACTTTGTGTGTCAGCGTTTGTTGGCAAAAGCCTTTGACGTCTCTAATCCCTAATCACTGTCACACTGTTTAAAGGTTATATCCCAAAACTAAGGGAGAAATATCCCTTTGGTATTTTATTACTGTTAAATGATTTAACATTGGTGATAACTGTGAGTTGATTAGGGATTGTTGCCTTGTGTTTGTGGCCTTACAGTAATGCTTCCACGTTGCAGTTCTTCTTCCCTCTGACCTCTTTCCTCTAACATGCGTGGTGTTGTCTGCTAATCCAGTTGGAACGTTTCACCAGCATGAGGATGAAAAAGGACAAGGAGAAGCCCGGCCATGTGCCGACTCAGCGACACTCTTCAGCTGCCAACTATGAGATCAACACCCAGAGTGCCATGCTGCACGACCATTCTGATGAATACGTGCTGGAGCTCTTTGAACAGATGCTGGTGAGAAAGACAGAACAAGTTTATTTGTGTTGTGTTGTGTGTGTGAAAGATTCATCTGTTGGGGAATCACGTTTTCATCATCTTCCCTGAACAGAAAACTTGTACTTGATATATTCCACTCACAAATACTTAATCACTCCCTGATGACCCTTCATGTAGAATTACCAATACTGTTAAGAGATGACAAAGACAAACTATAATTGTGAAAGAGTTAACTCTTTCTCTGTGACCAAAATGTAAAGCACTGCCTTACAGCACAAAGCACAGATCTCTGTGAGACTGCTGTGTGAAATTCCTAACTGAAAGTAGCGATGCAGCGGATCATAAAACTCACGGTTCGTCCCAAACATCATTTCAACCGCTCTGAAGTCAGTGTACCATCAAAAAGTTTGTTGAAGTCATTTATCGTGTTTTTTCTTAAAGTCACATGATTAGGAAATAACAGATTGTGTTTTCATTGATTAAAATAAATCTTGTCATTGGTATTTTTACTGATGTACTATAAGCTGCTTAGAGCTTCGTGTAAACGGTTCATAGTTTCCTCTCTAATATCTATTTATGTTGCTGTCAAAACGTGTCCTTGAAAACAACTGGATTTATTCAAGTTTCTCACCAACACTACATTTTACGAGTTCCCATGTGTGAACACATCATGATAACGTTATACTTTACCTTCGCCCAATACTCATTTTCACTGAACGGAGCCTGAACGCATCATAATGTAATTGAATAGAACCTTCGTTCGTTGTCCGTTAGCCACGTTACCGCTCACTATCAACACGGATTGGTTCTTTACAATGTAACATTATCAGAGATCAGCGATAGAAAAGCATAAATGCTGATGTCCTGATCGCATATTTTACTGAATATTGGAGGATAATAATGTCAGTAAAACTTTATTTCACACTGTGATGGTTAACGTTAAACTGTGTAATTAATCCGCAGTTCACATGTGTGCCGAACCGTGAAGGGTGATCCGATACACCACTAATTAAAAGTGTTTCTGAGTACCAATTCTGCTCGGTATCTTAACGCATCAAAAGCACCCGTGCTCACACTTTTAACCTGAGCATCTGCTACATCTCACTGGGGGCTTTATATTCCAATCTAGTAGAGACTAGTTGAACTACGTTGATTCAGTTCCTCACGTTTATTGATGCAAAATTACTTTCGTTTTGTTTGTTATTCATTTCTTGCGTCTACAGATTTGTCATCATGCTATCTGCTGGTCTTTAAAATACTTTTTTCATCCGATCTCTTTCTCCTTCCCTCCTTCCTCCCATCTTTCTTCAGGTGGATATGAACCTGAATGGGGAGAAACAGCAGCCTCTGAGGGCAAAAGACATCATGATCAAACGAGAGATGGTCTCCCAGTACCTCCACACGTCTAAAGCTGTCAGTACCTAAATACGTGTTGCTCATTTGCTGACAGCTTTGTGAAAGTTACAAAGTCCTTTTACGTGCCATATTAGAAACACACAGTGCTGTATACAGTGTGGGTTTTATCTTATTCATTCATATGATCAGATCATACAGTGACACCATTATGTTGGACTAATTGTTCAGAGAAATGCAGTCAAAGGCCTTTCCTTGTGTGTTTGTGTTTAGGGATCTCCTTTGGTTAGGAAGTTCAGGTGTTTCCTCACTCAAGCCAATAATGGATTGTTAGACACATTATACAAATGTAGATTCAATTACATATCACAGCCATCATTAGAAGAGTCGGCTACCCTTCTAGTAGTTGGGTAAATGGAAGTAGCAGGTGTAACATAATCAAATATGGTGAAAGTGTGTCGCTCAAAGAAGCACAGATGGCTGCTAACACCGTTCATCTAACTGAAATAAGCCAATGAAGAGAAAATCCTACACGCAGTGCCCTTTAATCCTGCACATCAATCAATAACATCAATCATAACCTGTTATTTATATGAATGCAAAACACAGAGTAATTTTGTCTTTGTTGATTAGGGTCAAAACCAGAAGGAGAGCTCCAAATCAGCCATGATGTACATCCAGGAGTTAAAGACAGACTACCGAGACGCACAGCTGCTGAGCTGTCTGGAATCTCTGCGAGTGTCCCTCAATAACAACCCTGTCAGGTAACGCACACACACACACACAGGTTCAAACATACAGTGCATCCTTGACTGATCTTTTATGATCACTTAACTGCTGATTACAGTTGGTAGCTTTGCCGGTTAAAGGCCCAATCGGTGATTATTTGACCATAAACATGACAGAGTTTGACCGTCAGATAAAAAGGTGATTCTGAACTATCATAACATAAGGCTGTGACTCCTTTATTTCAAACATTACAGTATCAGGAAACATTAATAACTTAGGTTTTATCATCTGGTGATGAATCTACTTTTCAAAATACCTCTAATTCAGTTTGGGGATGATGATATGAGTTTTTTGGACACTGGATCGTGGATTCTCCCGAGATAAGAGGGTAAAGAGCCTATAGGGTACATAGCAAAAAAATAACAAGTGATAATTGTGCTGTTGTAAAACTGCTTTGTAAACCATGTATATTCCAAGAGATTGTCAATGGGAATAAGGCGTGCACTAACATGTCAAAAGCACAATGTACTGATCGTATGTTGTCTCTTCCAGTTGGGTGCAGAACTTCGGAGACGAGGGGCTCGCCTTGCTGCTGAATCTGCTCAAAAGACTCCAGGAGGAGAAAGACGAGTACCCGTAAGACACTTAAACCACAGAACAGGCGATCTCACTCCATGTGTTTAGAACGTCTTTATTTATCCGTCTTCTCTCTCGTCCACCAACTAGGATGATGGGAGTGAAATGTCAACACGAGATCATTCGCTGCCTAAAAGCCTTTATGAACAACAAGGTAAGAGCATTGACTGTTTCTTCAGTTGCACCAAAATACCTAATCCTGTCTTTGGTCGATTGGACATAGTTGTTTCGTAATTCCTCCTCTAGAGGGCGGTATTACATCAGTCTGACCAACGATGAACGCAGTCACTGATCGTCTTTGAGACTGCTTTGAGTTTTTAGTGTGGTGACGGGTCTAACCTTAGATGATTATGTAAATCTTTCACGTTTAATAACTCCACACTGGTGATTGAGTATCAATGATGTAGTTCCTGCAGAGACATCTTGATTCTGGTTCTTCGGATGCATTCACTGTAATTTGAACCATGAAAGTCTGGTCTTGCTGCAAAAAATAAATAAATGTTAAAGGAATTTTTCCCCATTCTGCTCTCTCTCTCTGTCGTCCTACTTCCTTCCTCTCCCCTTTAGTACGGTCTGACATCCATGCTGGAGTCGGATGAGGGCATTCCTCTGCTGGTCAAAGCCATCAACCCTCGGGTGCCTCATATGATGGTGGATGCCGTCAAGCTGCTTTCTGCCATCTCAATATTGGAACATCCTGAGAACCTGTAAGCATCAGTGAAATGTTCAGACCATGCTTTTTGAATATGTTGAACAGAAATAATGGCCCCGAACAACCAATTCTTCTACACAGTTAAAGTCTGTAGCACAAGTCTGATACGCAGTGTTGTATGAAGTTACAGCTTTAAACTAGCAACTTAGCATTGACATCAATGATTGAACAATTGCAAATCACATTTCTTTTCTCTCAGTCACCTGTATGTCAGGTTCCAATAAAAGCTGTCAAATAAGGCAATAGGATGTACTTTGTAGTTCTGCTTACATGTTGTTCATGGTAAACTTTGTATTCACGTATTATTTGATGTAACAAGGTGTAGCAGTGTTTTATATGATGTGCATAACTGTCTGTTTTTTGCAGTCATGAGCGTGTTTTGGAGGCCATTACTGAGGAGGCAGAGAGGCGGGACATTGAGAGGTTCCAGCCGCTCCTTGCTGGCATGAAAAATCACAACATTGCTCTTAAGGTGCGCATGCACACATACTTCAACAATTATACATCCACATGTGTGTTTTTGTTGAACAATGACACCAACCCAGTTGCATTTGATAGACGGCACAACTCAGACTTACTCAGCTGACAAATCTAGTGTTTTGTATTATAGTTCTCATCTATCCAGTTACTTTAAATTGTGAAGTTGACTGTCCATTGTGTTTTTTTGCAGGGTGGCTGCATGCAGCTAATCAATGCCTTGATAAGCCGGGGAGAAGAGTTGGACTTCAGGATCCATATTCGCTCTGAACTGCTAAGATTGGGACTCAGAGACCTGCTGACGGTACAG
Source organism: Leptoclinus maculatus (assembly GCA_032191485.1). Classification (NCBI taxonomy): domain Eukaryota; kingdom Metazoa; phylum Chordata; class Actinopteri; order Perciformes; family Stichaeidae; genus Leptoclinus; species Leptoclinus maculatus. The sequence goes on from JAVDOI010000011.1 coordinate 11,960,401, forward strand.
AAAAAACTCTTTTTATATTCTCTCAAAGCGACTCTCTAACAACACACATTTGCAGATCCTTACTCTTCATGTTTCTCTTACTCTCGATGCCTCTGTGTGGCTGAAACACACTCTCGTATGCTGTGTATAATGCCTCTCGACTGTCTAAACTCAATGTTTGCCACACTCTCCCTGTTATTTCCCCCCCTATGCCTTTTCATCCCACCGCTGACGTCCCATCGCTCTCCCTGCAGGAGGTCCGGATGATAGAAAACGAAGAGCTGAGGGTGCAACTCACAGTGTTTGACGAGCAGGCTGAGGATGACTCCGAGGACCTCAAAGTACGTCTTGATGACATCCGCATTGAGATGGAATATCCTTCCACTGTGCAAAACTGTCCCGCTGTAGAAATAGTCAGGGTCCACTTTTTGACCTGAATCTATATACCTGGTTACGTCACTTGTTTTGTGTTGCTTTGCTAGTTTCGATAAGCAAAAGGAACATCCGTCATACGTTTTTTTTATATAATGAAAGAATATGTATGATTCACACAGTTAGGATGCAGAATTATTAGCATGTATCCCCTTCATTATAAATATGAGTCTACAAGGAGCAATACACACGAAAGCAGATTGCTCCTTTCTTTCTAGTTATCAGGCTGACCACTTACTTTATTCCAAGACAGATTCAAAATGAATGTTTTCATACTTGATGAGCATAATCCTTCAAGCTCTAGGGACATCGTATCCCTGTGTGGACTTTTTTACATTCAAAATCTGTCTTTGCCAATTAGCATCTCACAGACATTTACTACTCATCTGCTGTGCAGTAAAGAACAGCAAAACCCCCCCATCACTGGTGGACTTTGTCATTGCTTTATTGCCGCTCTGAGTTATCTGTTTTTGTTATACAGATAGGAGCCCGTCCAATTAGGTACACAACAACAACCGAACCTACTCCGTTAAGTGTTAATTTCTTTTGTTTTATGTGGACGTGATGGTTCGTTCTACTGCACTTGGGTGTCATTTTGAGCGCATGCATATCTGACCACTTTGTGGTGGGATAACTGGACCTCACAAGAGTACCTTAATGGCTTTATTCTATGCAAATATGGCCTGACCCAATAAATCCTATATATAAAACCTATATCTTTGTCAAATCAGGACATAATCATTATTTATATATATATAAATATATACAGGGAAATATGCAAAGGATGCTGTTTTATCTTTATCACACAACACATACTGTGTTTGACTTAGTGTGGTATTCAGGATGGACTGGATTATGATCAAATTAAGTCACCCTAACTGTACTTTAAAAAAAATGGCAAAATAATGTATTTCACCAACTGCTGTAATTCTCCTTGCTGCTGCTGACATGCAGTTCTAATGTTCACCACCAGGTGTCTCCCACGGGTAACGATGCAGTGTAAACAAAGTCTGCCCTCGATGAACACTGAGCTCTGATGACACATTTCTGTGATAGAACTGATTGTGGTCGTTGTACAAGATGTGTTGAAATGTCAACACATTGTCCCTTTACAACAAAGATTATGAGATGACCTACAAGTTTGCTCTTTATTTCACTTTTATTTCACTGTCATTTTGAAACGCGCAAAAGTTGGTGTGAGACTATTCAGAGTTGTCACTGATTGTTGAAGATGTTGTGCATCGGGTTGTTAGTATTTCTGTTGACCTGTTATCGTTTGTGTGAGTTAAGCCTTAACTGCTTTTGCTTCACTGATGCGAGGGAAGTGTTTGAGATCCTAGTCAACACGGTGAAGGACTCCAAGGGCGAAACCCACTTCCTGTCCCTGATGCAGCACCTGCTGCTAATCCGCAATGACTATCTGGCCAGGTAGCACATACACACTCATACATGCTCCTGCTCACACATTCGCTTATTAGAGCTGATATGTTGTTGTTTTGGGACACATGACTACCTACCTACTCGTGTATTACCATTGTCATCTATGCGTAAGAAAAACTAGAATAAGGCTAAGTGTTAAAATGATCTGAATGATTAGGCACACAGTGAAAAGCTGCAAGCAGCTGCTTTATATATGTATGTGTGTGTATATATATATTAAAAACTGTTTTAAAGAAGCACCCAAATAACAAGACAAAGTGAAACTTGAGATGTAGTTTCTTCCTTTCTTACATTCCCACTCTTCATCCTCCTCTCCCTCCTCTCAGCCCTGTCCTCCATTTGCTGTTTGTTTTCTGGAGCACCGTTCAAAGGCTGAGAAATTAATACATGCAAAGAAGTCCAATTCCATTTTAATAGAAATGAACGCCATCACCTCTTATCACCAGAAATATGCTAATGTCTCTCCCTGTGTCTTCCAAAGCCCTTGGGGGTTTAGCTAAGGAAACAGAGGAGGGAGGAAGAGCGAATAATTGAATGACAAGACCGGGGTTAGAATAATAACAAGTCCAGAGTTGCATGGTATAATGTATGCACACACGCATGTTCTCTTCTGCTTTGCCTCAATGTCACAGAAAACGGGCAAAACACACAACAACATGTGTCGGCATGCACTCATTTTAGACTGTGATTAATATTTAACACACTTTAGGTAATGCATTGTGAGGATAGAAAAAGGTAGGTTGGCTCCACACAAGTGGTCCAAGCTTAGGTCCTTTTTTTTCTTCCACTCTCTCCCATCCATCCGATCTGGCTCTCTCCATCCAGGTGATCCAGTGGAACACAATAGAAGTGGTCTGTAACGCTCTCCATAGAGAGAGACGGCAGGTGTGGGAGGGAGGAGAGCTGTAGAGTGGCAGAAAATACAGCTGGATAATTACAGAGAAAGGAGGTGGAAGGCGGGACTATAATGAGGAAGAAATTGAGAGTTGAGGTAAATTGCTAGGTAGATGCAGAGAGAATGAGGAGGGCCGTACGGGGGATAGAAGAGTTGGCATTTGTGTGGGAATAAATGAACGAGTACCTGCTGCTTTTCTTACTGTGTTTCATATAAGTGCACTTATATGAACGGTCATTCACATGCTCTGCATGTACAGGACTTAATAGATGTAGTTTAAAAGTGAAATGACTTCTGTATAGTATATTCTGTATATAGCCGTAGGTCTACCAGCCACCCTTTTCCTAATATACCGTCATGTCTGAGTTTAATTCAGGCTCGTGAAGAACGCCAGATTCAGGATCCAGCAAATGCAAATCTATTTGACTTTGACTCAGTTTTCTTGACTGACACTAGATGTCTCTCTCGCTCCACGGGAAAAATCTGAGCTTCAGGAGAAAAAAAAACCTTGAAGTATATTGAAGGAGTGGAATAAGTGTTGGACAAAGGCAGAGTGACGAAGAGAGACGGGGGAGGGAGGGAGGGAGGAAGAATAAATAAAGTATTGAGTTTGTGACTCTGGCAGCATCTAATGGGGTCAGGGAATAAGACACCTCCAAAATTGAGTGTCTGTGTGAAGCTGGCTTGATCAGACATGGGGTGCTGGACATACACCAACACACTCAAGAACACAGTGGCACACAATCAATCTTAGTGACAAGAACCTCAGACTGTCATGCTCACACAGACAGCCAATCCCAGTTTCAGACAAAGACAGAGTGATGAAAGCATGTGTGTTCACACATTTGTCTGAACAAATGAACCGACTTGCTCATTGTCAGTCCCGTCCTCTGCTCACCCGATTTCTTATTAATGCAGACTAAACTGCTATTGTACAATACATACGTTAGCTATAATTGTCTTTGGGGACACAACATGCAAAGTTTATTGTAGAGGGTGACACTTTCTCTTTTTTTTCTCTCCTTCTCCATCGTAACCCTCCTCCTCCTCCTCCTCCTCCTCCTCCTCTTATCTTCCCGCTGTCTCTCACCACTTCTAAATCCACCTATCTGTAAATCTGTCACTCCGTCCTTCCTGCAGGCCTCAGTACTACAAGTTGATAGACGAGTGTGTTGCTCAGATCGTGCTTCACAGGAATGGAGCGGACCCGGACTTCAAGTGCCGTAACCTCAGTCTCAACATTGAAGGCTTGATAGGTGAGTCGTTAGACCGGAACACACACATGATCAAGTGTTTCCTTTTCCCTCCCCAAGTGTACCCTGAGGGCCTTCTTGCCCCTCAACCAACACCGTTAAAATGTATTTTTTATTTTCAAAGGCATTAAAGACCAAGTCAACACAAAATGCGCATAGACTCCAAATAAAAATCCAACATTGTGGCACAGTGCTGTTTTTATTTCACTTTGGCCGACCTCATTCCGATCACTGACGCCACAGCTATGTTGCTGTTGATGTTATTATACCTGCCCTATGTGATTTAACCTGAATCTGCTCGTAATACAATGTTTAATACAATTTGTAACTATGGTTCAATGTGTAGTGGCTCCAGAATACCACAAGGTAGCGCCACAGAGGGGGTGTGTGTGCGAGTGTGGGCTGAATTATAATTACAGTCGTAGGTCGGGGTATAAAATGATCTTTCATCAAGAGGACAAAAGCTTTATCTCAAACCAAGAAATCAGTCTGATTTCACAAGGTGAGATTTCCTTGTCCTCCCAAGTTTGATCCCATGATGATAGGTTGGTTAGATGGTAACTCTCACACTAGTGTTGTATCCATCAGCATAATACAAGTGCCCAGGTACATTTAAAGGACAGATTTAAACACCATTTTTCCAGTCTGTCTTAAAACAATAGTCAGGCGCCCATATGATCATAAAAACTGCGTTTTGCTTGCTGTGAGCATTCCTCTCTTCTCGTCCATTTAAAGATCCGCTCCTAATGCGCTTCCAAACTCGCTCTGTGCCAGAATGTTTATCTGAAGCTAATGTGAGCCTTCAGCAGTTTGAGTTAATGAAATCAAGTACCTCCCAAAGTTGCTGTCTTTTCAGTACACAGTTCCCTCTTTGTGTCGCTACGCCTCCACTGCAGCTCAGCAAAACAGAAGAAGGGAATTCTGAAAAGACTTTGACTTTGGGAGACGCTCAATTCATTTGATTAACTCAGACTGCTGAAGCCTCATATTGGCTTCAGATTAACTTTGGAACACATTTTGCACAGAACGAGGATTGTCGAGAAATTGAGAGGGTCTTTTAATGGCCCGTATGAAAAGAGGAATGGTTACAGCAAGCTGAAACAGTTTTGACTTCCATATGGGCACCTGACTATAGTTTAAAGACTTTCCAGGAAAATTGTGAGCCTGTCATCTTGGTGCCCATGAGCAAGACGCAGCATCCCTGCCAGCTTACCGGAAAGTATTATGATGGCCACTGATCCATGTCATTTCCTGTCGCTCTCTATTATATATACACACACACACACACACACACGCATGAAATGCTGAATTTTGGTGAAGAGTGGTGCATACTACTAAAGAGCATGTGCACTTGAAAGACTAAATGTTGACTAGGAACCACCTGCTAACTAAACCAGAGCATAATGGAGGTGCAGGCCATGTCTCAAGAGTTCAATACTCCTTTATGGCAGGTCTCCGTTGCTCACCGCAGGAGGCTCTAATTGCACTGCTTCTAAATGCGTCCTGACACACACACACACACACACACACACACACACACACACACACACACACACACACACACACACACACACACACACACACACACACACACACACACACAGGCTGGCTGGCCTCCTTTAAGGCTGCCAGAGTTATTATCGGTGGAAAGCAGCCCAATTCTGCCCTGCATGCATTATTTAGTGTTTTTCTTTGAACTCTGAAATTCAGCACAGTTTTTCTGCTACATTCTGGCTCCCTTAGTGCTCTCTATTCGAAGTTTGTCCCATTTAGCCTAGCCACCATGACAGAAGTAACACCCCCACCCCCCCCCCCCCCCCCACCCCCCTCCTCCATCACACATCCAATAACCATGTAAACTCGTACACAAATGCACACTCGGAGATTGTATGTGGGTTGGCATATTAATGTGAAGCTCTTTCATCCGGCAAAAATCTTCTCTTTCACAAAATAGTTTTCTCATTTTGCGCTGCCTTTCTCACTAGCGTATCTAGATGGAAGTCATCTTGCATAGTTTCAACTTCTTTTTTCCACACCATGTAATCTAGTTTTCTATTTTCGCTTCTCTTCTATCTCTGCTATCTATCTGTTTGATGCCTCTCCTGGGCATCGTGATTAGCTGTCTTTGATCCAGTGACTTTGTGGCATTCATCTTCATGCTAATTAGTTCTTTTACTGCACATGCTCGGTAAGCCCCTGGGCACTGAACCACCTGTAGGCCCTGCAATTATTCTGTAAAAGTGCCCTGTTGGTCAGCCGGTGTCCTCCTCACCTTGTCCTCTGCCGAGCAGAACCTCAGATAATGGATTACTTCCAGACTGTTATACGGTCTTTTCTTTTTTTTTTTTTTTTTTGAATCTAACAATTTTATAGAAATTGGTGTGAGATGTGTTTCTCATAGAGGGAAATAAGTGTGCTCCCACCTCTCTCACACATCCCCACAGTGGGACAAAGGTGTATGTGGTGTAGGCTTAAACGGTAATGATGTGTAGAAGCAGCGTGCAACAGATGGCACCCTGTTGTAATGAGATGCCTCCACAATCTTCTCACGGATCTCCAGTTTGAGTAGTGTGATAAGGGAAAAAATAGGGAGACAGATAGGATGCTTGCCCTGTTTGTGTGCATCTGATTGTGAATGTATGTGGGTGCGCAGTATGTGCCAGACTGAAGGGTGCGATGTCTTCACGCCCAGTAGTGTGCAGGTGCGCTGTCGGAAACCCTTATCTCACCCACCACCTTTTTTTGCCTTCTTCTCTTTTCCTTTCTTCTGTCCTCTGTGTGTCCACAGACAACATGGTGGACCAAACCAAGGTAGAAACCAGCGAGGCCAAGGCTGTCGAGCTGGAAAAGAAGGTGAAATACTCGCATTGGAAATCCAAAATGCACACACACACGCATAACAGCATTGCCATACCCACAGATGGATTTACATGTCATCCCAGAAGCACACAAGCTATTACAATCATACATTGTAGAAGCTAACATTTCCCCGCTCACGCACAATGTAATTAAATTCTATGCGAGCCGTGTTTGTCTGACATGGGATGACAAATGAGAAAAAAGGAGGGACAGAGGGTGACTAATAGAATGAGCATACACGTGTCTGACAGACTAATACAGGCTAGCATAAAACACAACACGCGTACGGGGTAAATGCCTTGATTGCGGTGTGCTGCTGCCCTGATGTTTCTGTCCCAGTGACAGGATAATTGCAAAATCAGAGTACAGACTAGCGTTCATTCAGGCACACACTCACATGGGATCATATCCATTGAACACGTGTACATCCACACAAGCACATATTAAATGAACACACTTGGATTCATTTCTGTTGACCACACACACACCATAGTGCTAGTTGTCTATGACGAGGTAATTGCAGGCAGTCTCTTTGGCAGGAATTAGGGATGAGGCTGTCAGGACGCTGACAGTGAGAGTAACGGATCTGCTGTCAGCTAATTAAACAGCCGTGTGTGTGTGTCTGTGTGTTCATGCAGTCATCTGTTGGAACACTCTTATCCTGTTTGTCAAGTGTCCTAGAAGGGAACAATCCTTGAAAATGTATGAAAGTGAAAAAATTCCAGTTGGGAGTAAAATGTTTCTCTTTGTTTTTTCTGCATGTGAAGGCTTTAAAATGGAAGTGAGAAGTGAGCTCATACAAGTGCACTGAAGCACCCTAACTCAGTAATTGACACTAATTTGCAGTGTAAATTATACAATGAAACTGAAAGTGCTAGACTGCAGGAAATTGCTTCTACAGGTCTTTGAGTTACGGAAACTGCTGCAGTTTCAAGAGGGAGACTAAAAGCTTGTGCACACAGACACACTTTGTTCCCGTAGTTCATTGGAGTACCCTGGTGTTTAGGTAGCTTCAGGGCTGATATTTATGTGGACTATTTCTTTTTTGTTTGTTTGTGAAATGATTAAGCCTTCAAACACTGCTCGATCAACACTGTGTCCGTTCTTTGTTTCACACATCTTTGCAGTCGTGGTGCCAATGGGACCTTTTGTTAGTGCCTGAGTGAAATCTGAGAAAATATTGTTCAAGATTATGCTTCTTAAATTCGACCACTACACAAAAGGTTGTAAAGCCACTGAAAAGTCTACCTAGCCCACTACGGGTACTGTAACTGAGTGTGTCTCCCTCTATGACCCTTCACATGTGTATTAGCTGGATGCCGAGTTGACGGCACGCCACGAGCTGCAGGTGGAGCTGAAGAAACTGGAGGGTGACTATGAGCAGAAGCTGCAGGACTTGAGCCAAGAGAAGGAACAGCTGGCCACTTCTAAGCTGGAGCAAGACAAGGAGAACCAGGGACTACAACAACAGCTCACCACTCTGCAACAGCAGGTACACACAAGCACACGCATCCACCAACATGTCCATGTGGGACTCGATGCCTTTTTAATTCAACTCACTCAATATCTAAATAGAAGCTGTTTGCATTGTTTTAAAGCTAAATGTGACAACTTCACTCAATAAGTTTAATTAAGTGAATTAACCTTAAAGGGATAGTTTGAAGTGTATGAGGTAATTATCAGTAGTGGGACAGTGCTACAGTAGATGGTGGTCGGCACGCCCCTAGTTTGGAGAAACACTACAGGAGAAAAGCAACGTACTGCTGTGGATGGGGGGGCAGCATCAACATGTATTTCAGCCACCGAAAAGAAGTGTGGCGACCACCATCTACTGTAGTAGGGAGGTAATACACACACTATGGAGAAGTACCTCATCCCCCATGAACGTTGAACCCAGTTTCCAAAAATCTTTGTGGAAAGTTGACCAAACTGATTTCATACAGAACTCCCATCATTGCTTGATGCCGATGTCAATATAAAAGAACCAGAACATGAGGACAGAATCAATAAAGCTGGAGTCGGATAATTGAATCCGTCTGGTTTAATGTCCCGGAAACGCATACGGAAAGAAACAGAAAACTTCTGCTAAAGCTGCAAGAAGTAAAATATTTTTTAGGCTTAGATAAATACAATATTGCAGAAGTCTAAGCACCAAAAAGTTGTCCCAACAGCCATGCACACCCACACGAACACAAAAACCCCATGGCCTTAAATGATTTAGCCAACTGCTTGGAAAACGGAAGAAAAAAAACCCTAAAAGGATATCGTGTGTGTGTGTGCTTATGCTTGTGTGTGTGCTTATGCTTGTGTGTGTGTGTGTGTGTGTGCGTGTGTGCGCTTATGCTTGTGTGTGTGTGTGTGTGCGCTTATGCTCGTGTGTGTGTGTGTGCGTGTGCGCTTATGCTCGTGTGTGTGTGTGTGTGCGCTTATGCTCGTGTGTGTGTGTGTGTGCGTGTGTGCTTATGCTCGTGTGTGTGTGTGTGTGTGTGTGTGTGTGTGTGTGTGCTTATGCTCGTGTGTGTGTGTGTGTGCTTATGCTCGTGTTTGTACACTCATACAGTCGGGGGGCAAAGATGAGGATTGTTTAGCTGTCAGTGTCCTGCTGCCACACCAGCTGGACTTTGCCTCACAGTGACACCCGAACACACCAAGTGACCCAGAACAGTCTGCCTCTGTGCATGTGTGCTCATAACCACATGAAGATGTTCGTCTGTCTGTCTGTCTGTGTGTGTGTGTCTGTCTGTCTGTCTGCAAAGAGAACTAAACAGCTTCCAAAATGAGCTTCATCCAAAGTGGCTGATGCCAGCACAGTCATCGTCCCACCACGCGAAAGCCCAAACACGCGCATATGCACACAGTTGTCCAACGCATCAACGGCATCGCCATCCAGGCATCAGACAAGCTTCCATACTAAGATGGCTCACTTTCTCTGCGTTTGAGGCGCTGCCCATCCAAGATTTCTTCACATGTAGAGATCTCTCACTGTTCCTCCGTGTGATGCGGTGCCCAGCTCTTCATCTGCTGCCTCGCTAAGAAAGCTTGCCTCAGAGGCCCTTTATGTCTGTTACTGTCTTCTTTTCAAAGTCCGAGGAAACGACACAAACAATTTGTCACGCAGCATACAGACACTCTTTTCACGTGCGCAGCGTTTACACTTTACACACCTAAGAAGAACGCATACAGTAAGTCAACTTTTGAACGTCTTTAATCTCGTATAGTATACTCCCATTCAAAGCCCAGTCCTCTCTCATGGACCAGTATTAGCCGGCTGACTTAAATGACTTGGACAGTTTTCTCAAGAATTGGCTCCTCGCTGATGTAAATACTGAGATTAGTATTTCAGTGTTGAATAAAAAAAATAGATTTCACCCTCGCGTCTAATTTAGAAGTTTGTCCTCTTCAAAAGTTTTTCTTATAAATTCCTCTGTGGACTTAATTCCCCCCCCTGTTATGCTTTTCTCTCTGGGCCTTGTGCTCCATTCTCTCCCCATCTCTCCCAAAACTCCATCCTGCCCAGGCTTTAATCCACTTCTATGTTGCTCTTTCCCCTCTTTTGTTCTGCTTTTTTATTCCCTCGAATCTAATCTCTCAGTTGGCATGGCTATTCATTGGAAATGGTGGAAATTGCCAAAGCTCTACAAAATGAATGTCAATTCAAGGAACAAAAGCCAAACAATACACAGTCAAGTCCTGCTAATATGATGAAGTTACTGCCTGCGGTGTGAAGATTTACAGCTGTAGGTATTTTAGGAGTATTTCAATCAATATTCATGATAACGTGCTGTATTCTTACTTCCCTGCAGACTGAAAAGCTGTCTAAAGATCTGGAAGAGGCCAAGACCAAAGTCGTCACAGTTACTGTTCCTGTGGCACCACCTGCCCCTCCTCTCCCCGGCCAACATGCAGGTATACCCCCTCCACCTCCTCTCCCACCTATGTCAGGCATGCCTCCTCCACCTCCCCCTCCTCCTCTACCGGGTCAAGCCGGTATTCCTCCCCCACCTCCCCCACCTCCTCTACCAGGCATGCCAGGACCTCCACCACCCCCGCCCCTCCCTGGCATGCCAGGACCGCCACCCCCTCCCCCCTTACCTGGGATGGGACCTCCGCCGCCACCACCACCACCGCCTGGGTTTCCCGGTATGCCTCCCCCACCTCCGGGCCCAGGCATGCCTCCACCTCCACCATTTGGCATGGGGGGCTGGGGGCCCCCTGCACCACCCCAACTGCCTTACGGGCTTCAGCCTAAGAAGGACTACAAGCCTGAAGTCCAGCTGAAGAGAGCCAACTGGAGCAAGGTCGGTCCTGAGATAGATGGTTCGATATACAATCACTTTTAAATCACTTATCTGGTGACGTAAAATATTGTGGAAAAACTAAATGTTATTATTATTATTATTACCTTTATTTAACCAGGTAAAATCAATTGAGAACCAATTCTCATTTTCAATGATGACCTTGGCCAAGAGGCAGCAGCGCAGTCCACACAAATGACACAAATAGCACAGACACAATACAGTATGACAAACATGAAAAAATGGCTAAAATCAACAAACACCCTGTACAAAGAAAGGCGGATCACTGGATGTTCCCCGAGAAAGTGGAAGAGAGAGAGAGAGAGAAGTGAGGGCTGGTCAACAAGCACACCAGTCAACTATGAAATGTTGCAGCTTTTGTTTGAACATGTTGAGGGAGGTGAGAACTGTTAGTGTGAGTGTGTTTTGTAGTGAGTTCCAGGCGTTATGACCAAACACAGTACGGACTTTTGGAACGATGAGCCTAATTAAGTCGCTGGATCTTAAATGGCGATTGCTAACAGAAATGTGCAATTTGCGATGCTTCTTCACATTTATTTTCTCCATTCTTTGACTCAACACGCCAGCTTTGATGAGACGCCTGTCGGCTAATATATCCTGCTGTATTCCAGCTCCTCGTAAAACAGGGAGGGGTTTTATTCTAAATAATTCTAATGTGATTGTTAGTTTGTGTGTATTTTACTGCGCTAAGTTTAACAGTACGGTCTGAAATAGCTCAGGGTGTTCTTTATTGTGTGCAACAGTGCGAGAGCTTCGGAGCTCTAATAGTGAGATTCTGACCCAAAGTGACTCTCATGCATACGTGTGTCTCATGACTCTGTGCTTCATGTTCTTCTCCCCCCTCTCATCTGTGATGGTTAAAACATCAAAACGGCCCTCTGTCTTTCTTTAGCCTAAAGCTACTGTTTAATGGCTTCAGCAGACTTCATCAGCATTTAGCTTCTCGCTCTCTCTCTCTCTCTCTCTCTCTCTCTCTCTCTCTCTCCTCTCTCTCTCTCTCTCTCTCTCTCTCTCTCGGGCTGGGGAGAGTGTTTGACGAGGATGTCACAGAAATTGCTTTTTAATAAGCCTTCTTCTTTTAACTGCGCCACTGAAAGATAATTAAATTGCTGCTAGAAAGGACAGTATTCTTTTGTAATTTAAATTAGCTTTTTTTTTTTTTTCTGGCTCATCCTCCTTTTTTTTTTTTGGCGTACTCTCTTGCTTTTCTTTCTTGCTCCTTCAGCTCATCCCCATATCACATTTCCTCTCCCTACTCTGTGTCTTTTCCGTCCTTCGCTCCCATCCCTGAGGCTTTGTCCATAATGAAAGAACTGATATCTGTAAATTTACTACCACTGCTTTCTCTCTCGCTCTCTGTGTTTCTCTTTAATGAGAGCACTCAGAAAGTGAAGGGAAAAAAAAAAATCATGCAAAGTTAATTTTGACTTGTGACCAGAAGAGAGAAATAGAGAGACGAGCAAGACAAAGGGAGGGATACAGAGAGGGAGGGTGAAGAAAGAGGCCGCCTCTGTGTTTCTTTGCATTTCTGGGTGTGAAGCTCTGGATGCTTTGTAGTAGAGACAGTGTGCGAAGATTAGAGGAAATAACTACCTGTTTCCTTCTCTTTCTTTCCTCTTTGTGCCTTCCATCTTTCCTTCACCCTTCTCGACCCCCCCCATCCCCCCTATATCATATTCCTGCCTCTTCCTTTTACAGCCCGGCTGTTTCGTTTGTTCTGCCGGCTTCTTTATCTGCTCATTTCATTCTTTGCCAGGTGCACGGATGACCGTTTTGGGGAAAATTGAGTCAATTTGATGATATAGTTATCTAACAGATACAATACATCTCTCTCTCTCTCTTCTTCATTTAATCTCCCGTCTCCCTCTTTCTCTCTCTCTCTCTGTACATACTGCCATTTCTCTCCCTTAGATCGGACCTGAGGAGCTCTCTGAGAATAGTTTCTGGACCTCGGTGAAAGAGGAGGAGTTTGAAAACCATGAGCTCTTTGCCAAACTCACCTTGGCCTTCTCCTCACAGACAAAGAGTGAGTGTGTGGCTTGTATGTTACTTGTATGTTACTACTGCTGTCATCATCATGTTTCACAGTAATGAGCGATGTCTTTTTCTGTGTCTCGCCTCTCCCACATCCCTCCCCTTCCATCCAATCCTCCTGCTTCCATCAGCCACTAAAGGTAAGGATATCACGCACCCACTGCCATTTAGTTTGTGTTTTCACACATCCTCTCCAGCCTGTCTCAACCTTTCCCTTCCCTCTACTTGGAGGACACGCTGCACATTTACATTATTCAGTAACGCTGTGTCAAAACAGCTTCTCACACCAGTTCATGAATAAACCACCCACACCTGTGTTTGTGTATGCGTTCAATCTTCTCGAGACTCGTTGCGCAGAGACGGAGCGACCGGGCGAGAGGAGTTGGGACTCGGGGACGGAGGGAGAGATGGACAAAGAGAGGAGGGCAGAGGGAGGGATAAGGAGAAGGTCACTGATGTCCTTTGACTAGCCACCTGCTGTCCTGGCACAAAGCGCTGACACACAGGCGTACGCTCGCACGTGCACACCTGTCCACTCCTATCACCTTGTCCCGGTGTCACTGAGCCTTCTGCTCTAACTCCTCCATATTCATATCGTAACCAGGACACCAGGAAATCACAGACGGACAGTGTGTGTGTGTGTGTGTGTGTGTGTGTGTGTGTGTATAATTCTATCTGACCTTCAGATTGAGTCTCGGTACACATATACACACACCGACTCTTGCTCTTGTCATATACATAAACAGAAGCGCGCATGCACACATGGCTGATGCTAGCCGTTGATGTCAGTTAAATGTCAGTGTTGGCAGCTGTCCCGTCTACCTTCACCTGTATGGCGAGTCCTAACGTCCGCCTGTCACTCCTGGATTTGACCCCTCCACCCCCTTGGCTCGTGCACCCACGCCTCCACTTTTTATTGGCCGAGACAGCCGCTCGTTCCGGTTGATGTCTAATAACCTTTTCTGAGAGCGGACTATAAAGACACCGTGGCCTTTTCATAGCCCCACACCTGTCTGTGTGGATGTACTGTGTGTGTGTGTGTGTGTAGGTGTGTGTGTGTGTGTGTGTGTGTGTGTGTGTGTGAGAGAGAGTGAGAGAGAGAGAGAGAGAGTGACCTGGTCCAGTGTTTATTACGCTAAGTGTTGTTGATTTCCTCCGTGTTTCTTGAATCTGTTGAGGTTTGGTTTAATAACAGAATTGGGTTTTCATTGAGCTGTTGTGTAAGCATCTTATTATTTTTTCTCTGTGTGCATGTGAGGTTTAATCCTCACTGTGTAAAGTACATGTCTGTGTGGCTGTGCATGCATACATGCCCAATAAGCAACCAGCTCTGCTTATACAGCCTGACCCTTCACCTCTTGTCCGTCCTTCTCTTGCTTAAACACCGCTCCAGGCATAATACATTCCTCCTGACCTCCCCATCCTTCTCCTAATCCCTCATTTCTGGAAGCCTGGCTTCACTCTTCTTCATCTATCCTTCTTCCTACTCCTCCTCTCGCGTCCTCCCATTCCTCGTTACCCAGCAGACAGGCAGACAACACATCGAGCCACCGCTGACCCTTCCTGACCTTTCTTCCTCCTCTCGATCAGCTGCCCACAAGTGCTGCTGGGGTAGCGCGCACACACACCCACACAGAAAGAGACGTGTGTGTGTGGGGGGGGGGGGGGGGGTAGTGTGCTCAGGGCAGGGTCAGGGGTGTTGACCTCTAAGGCTCGGTGGAAGAGCACAGAGCTGATGGTGGCAGACACGCCCTCTGGCTGCACATTGCTCTCATGAACACAATTCCACACGTTGACACACACACACACACACACACACACACAGTCTACATATATTTTGTAGTTTGCTGTTTATCTATGTGGTTGTTTTCATTTCCAGTGTGTATTTCTCTAGCTATGTATCTCAGTCAGTAGTTAAGCTCAGGCCAGTTGTCCTTGATGCTCCCGTCTCCTTTCAGCTGCTGAGCATGTCCGACTTTCTTTAACCTCACGAATCCCGGAGCAATCCTGGACAAACTACAGAGAGGATCATTAAAACCTTTATTATATGTATTCGTTGGTTAGGGCAGGACAATACATCGATATTATATTGATATTGTGACTATTGGATATTGTAATATGGTAACATGGCATAAGTGTCGTCTTTTCCTGTTTTTTAAAGCTGCGTTACAGTAAAGTGATGTGATTTTCTCTTCTATTATTTTCCTTTCCCCACATAGTCATTATATCCTCGTTACAGATGATTATTTATCAAAAATCTCATTTTGTAAAAGCACCAACATTCAACCCTTTACTATCGTCGCAATATCGATATTTTCTTCCCTAGTTGAAGTAATTTCAATTTTATCTTCAGATGGATTTTGCCCCAATAACAGCAGATTGTGTGATAAGCCACTAAAGCTGTTACCACACACGTAACATCAGTTTCCTTCTGTATCTGTATGCATGTGTAAATAATCTAAAGAGAATCTTCTAAATGTTTCCTTAATTCTGTGGTGTGGGGTTGGTTTCTTGTTTGTTTTTTAATGTAGTAACTTCACATATACTCACCGGCGTCCTTCTGCCCGATAACATCATATTCCAGCATTGAGCCTACTCGACGACATGTTTTCAACAATGGTTCTAACGTCAGGCAAGAGATCTCCAGACTACCATTTGAGAAAAGCTTCACCGAACTTTATCTTTTCCAGTCGAATCTGCCAACGTTTTCCCAAAGTGCACCCCCCCTGGGAGCTGTTTGGCCATATTCTTTCAGAGTTTACACTACACATCTGTACAGCTTGTGCAGCCAAATTCCACTGCAAACCTTAGTATACTGCCATCTTCTTCCTGTAGACGTGTGGAAAATACTTTCTTTCCCCCATTGTTGGGCTTTGCGAGTTTAAGGGCTTATAATCGGAGACCTGATAAGACTGTTTTAAACCGCCAAGTTGTTTTGATGAGCAAGTATGTGTGGCTGTTAAACGGTTAGTGTGGTATGTAAGGTTTCAGACGGCTTATCCCCACGTTCTCCATTCCTCACTTTGAAATGCTTGTTTGTTTTCTACTTCTTAGTATTTGTTTTCTTCTCTCTTTCTTTTAATATTACTAAGAATAACGGGTGAACAGAGTCCAAGCACAGATCGTCTTTATGCCGTTACCCAAAGTGTAGGACAGTGACGAGGCTAGAATCCATATTCTTCTAATATGTGTAGATATCCTTAACTGTCCTTTTCTCACTTTTTCAGACTGGGTTCTATAGCAGGTGCCTTTTGAAGTCGGCACCTCAGATAGCCCAATTAGCAAAAGAATGAGGGAGAGCGAGAGAGCGAGAGGAGGAGGAGGAGGTGGGTGAAAAAAATGAAGAGTGAGCAGAGGGAAAGGCTGGGCTAGGGGGAACGTTGGTGATTAATTTGATTCGGGAGAGAAAAGAAGAGAAAAGAGCCAGGAGCATATATGATTATTAATCCTCATAATGTGAGGATCATTTTCATATCCCAATCCTCCAGCCGTTACACCCTTCCCTCTTCTGTGTCTCAGCCTCTACTGCTGTGTTTCTGTGGTCCGTTGTTGTACGACAACCTCATTTCTCCTTTCCACTGGAGACCCCCCCACACACCCAAATAAGTCACTTTGGGATGTCATCAATTGTATATCGCTGCATAACAAACCTACACATGCAACAGCACCTTCCTGCATCGCCGCTTTCTATGAAACTCCGATTTATTTACCGATGAATGCGTGTTTTGTCAGTGCAAGAGGTGCCGGTGTGCTGGTGAGAGCGGAGAGCGTGGGTGGGCGAGCTCCACCGCATTTACAAACCAATTATAATAAGCCTTTTGATCTGCCTGTGTTCTGAAGAAATCAATTTCCTTCTCCGTAGGTGTGTGTGTGTGTGTGTGTGTGTGTGTGTGTGTGTGTGTGTGTGTGTGTGTGTGTGTGTGGCTGAGTTCCCTCTTAGGTCTGCTCTATTCACTTTTCACCTTAATGAGCCACCAATCAGCAAGAGTGTGTGTGCGTGTGTGTGTGTGTGTGTGTGTGTGTGTGTGTGTGTGTGTGTCTGCCCATGCTTGCCTGGGGGCCTCTCTCAGGTTGTAGTCAGTTAAAGGGATGAGATGAGATATGTCATGTATTAGCAATGAAAGACCAAGAGGCGTGGAGCAATAAGGTGCAGTGTTGTTGATGAGGTCATTACTTCTTCTGCTAAACAAAGTTCACAACACTCGGTGACTTGTTTTTGTTACTGTGCACTCGCTCAAGGTTATTGTCAGCCGAAGGAAAATGTCCATGCTAATGAAATAACTCCTGGCACTGTTCTGATTTTTATATTGCAGCAAACTGATTGCAAGGCTGTTGCAAACCATGTCAGCTGTGTGATATATTGATTTACCCTTCAGTCATCTATAAGGCATAGTTCATAGACAATGCATCGTGCTCTAGTGTCTCTTCTGTTTCTGTAGCCGACCGCCGTGCAGTCACTGCTCCACACTTGACAGGCCTGATAAATTAAGTTTAGTTTTCGATGAAAATGACCACAGGTGAGAAACGGGGAGACGCTCCTTTTTACTTCAATGGGCTCCTTTCTTCCCTCCCTCCCTCCCTCCCTCCCCCTCCCCCTCCCCCATCCCAGTTTCATAATCCCCACACAGCCCACTTCCAGAAGATGTTTGTTTTCCACTGTTTGATCCCCTCTGGGTCACCGCCAAGAAGCATTTGTGAGTTGCATTCGAGTTTGTTGTGTACATTTGTGTGCGCATAATTAGGGAGAGTTTCAGATAAGAGTTTATGGGGATGTGTAGACTCAGAGCTGCAGTCTCCCGAGACTGTTTAAAATATGTACTAATAAAGCACTTAGACGACTAAATGAGGAATGGGCACACTTTATTCAGCCATGAGAGTGTTTGTGCGATTGTGCTAAATTAGTATTGGCTTTGAAAAGCTTGTGTGTAATGTGTTTTAAGTTCTCTGTGAGTGTGTGCGTGTATCTCTCTGTATATGTTTGTACTTGTGTAGTGCACAGCAGGCCCTGTTAATAAATCATGCAGTGTTCAGGCTGGGGCTGTAGAAAGAGAAGCAGGTTAATGCAAAGGTCACTAATGCTGTAGAAAATACCAAAGTATTCTTTCCTTCTATTCATTCCATTTCTGGATGCAGCCGTTTCTACTCATACCTATTTCCCCCCCCCCACACACACACACACACACACACACACCTACACACACACACACACGCACATCTTTTTGCCAACAACAAATGGCCAGACGATTGGATGACAATGCTCAGTGGTGTCTGTGAGGGATTTAGATCAAAACGGCACCTACAGCCCATATATATATATATAGACTAGCTTTTCAATATGCAGGTAGAACCTGTACATCAAAGATTTGATGTTTTTGGGTTGTGTTGCGTTTATGTGTACCGGTGCTTAAGTTTAAAATCCCAACTATACCTCTTAAGCCCTTAACAGTAGCGTTGCATTAGGCTGGCTCTGCTCTGCTCTCTAAGCCGCGGTGTGTATTCTCAGTGCGGCAATAGCAAGCGCTCCCTCATTCACCGTCTCTTTATGGTTGAGGAACAGCCGCAAAACGCCGCTCATTCATCAGGCCTTATCAGGTTCAAACACATCTGTGTGTGCTCAAATTGGCTCTCATTGCCAAAAGCAACAGCTCTCTCACTTGCACGGGCAGAAATATACACATGTAAGCGCACACACACACACACACACACACACTCGTACATGCTTTTGTCCCACTCATTCTCTTCATTCCATCCCTCCCTCGTTATATCTCTCTCCTCTGTTTTACATGCAAATGAGCTCAGCGTACTCATACCGGAGCATTACCGCTGTGTGTGCCTAATCTCCTTGCTGCCTTTTCTCTTTCCTGGAGATTATCCTGTTTTTAAACGGAATAGGCTTTCTTCGCTTCACTCGGCTCCTCTCCCAACCAGCCAGCCAGCCAGTCGGTCAGCCAGCGTTCCAATGTCTCATCCTAACACCATTACCATTTCAATGTTCCCAGTGATATGACAGCTGTGCAGCGACTGAGAAAGCCTCCGTGTGTGTGTGTGTGTGTGTGTGTGTGTGTGTGTGTGTGTGTATATGTATATGTGTGTGTGTGTGTGTGTGTGTGTGTGTGTGTATGTATATATATATATGTGTGTGTGTGTGTGTGTGTGTATGTGTGTATCTTTAATTGAGGAATTGGCTGATAGACTCAAAAGCTTGTTACAGATGCTAAGTATCCCCAGTGTTCGCGATTCGGTCTCTTTTCACAGAGGCCAAGAGGAAAAAAGAAAAACCCTGAACAGAGATGGAATGTTGTGGGTATGAAGGCATATATGTATGCACACCTACACTCTTCCACCCACTCTTCCTTCCTGTTTGGCTCTCCTCTTGGTAACAGCAGCATACTCTTTTTTTCCTCCCCCGTCCTGTATTTCCTACATGCTTTGTGTGTGTGTGTGTGTGTGTGTGTGTGTGTGTGTGTGTGCGGACTTACATGTGCAAACATGCATCTCTGAGGTGTCAAAGTGTTTGTGGAGGTAGAGGTGCTTTAGTTTCCATATCGACTGGTTGAGGAGGAGAAGTCATACCGAGGCTGTATTTATGATTAGAACTCCTGTTAATTGTGAGACGGGGGGAGAGATAAAGAGATGAGAAGAAAGAGTCAGAGTGCAGATTGACTGTGGATGACTGCGCTTCCCCGCCTCAGCGACTCCCTCTGTTTACTTTTTTGCAATATTAGCTACCTATCCCCGAGGGCAGTGACACACTCACAGACACACGCAAGAGGCTTAGCCCACTTTGATGTCACTGATAGCATACATTAAAAAAAATGGAGTGGTAAAAAGCAACAACTTCAAAGATGGAGTTGACAAGATAGGAGCATTAACCCCCATCCTCCTTCTCCTCTTCTTCTTCCTCTCTCTCTCCTGATTTCCTCATCTCTCTTCTCTTATCTCTGCCTGATAAAAGGGGTTCTTATGAAAAGAGAATACAATAAACGACGGATGGAACCAGAAAAATGACGGAGGACTGGGGGGGAGGGGGGGGAGGGGGGGGGGGGTGAAGATAAAGCAAGCTGTAAAATGAGAAAAGGCAAGATAGATGGCAGCAACGGAGGCCTTTGAAAGTGTCCTTTAAAGTCCAACGCTCCTATCTCAGCAGAATTGTTTAACAGTAGCCTTGAGCTGCTACTGCCGCCGTGTTAGCTAGCTCGTGAGTTATTAGGCTTCTATTAGACTATCTGCCCCGTTATGCTGATGGCTCACACCATGTCTTTAGGGTCCTCACGCAATCGCACATATTAAAACTATCAATTTCACCCAAACTTTGCACACACTTGTTCCAACTTTGTTAATATACACATTATCTTGTTTATCTGTCTGTGTGTGTGTGTGTGTGCGCACTAGGCTAGGGTGTATGTGAGCTCTGTGTGTGTGCGTTTGGTAACCTGCCCAGCTTTTATTGCCGCTGGTGTAGAAACGTCCCTGGTTTCCAGCTGTGGAGGATGTGTGTAATGTGGATAACCCAGTGGCATTTACACCGACACCGATGGTATTTACAGGGCTTGGTGGACCAGGCCATGCTCCACTTTCTGACCTTAATTTGCTCCCAGTAACCGTGTGACGGAGTGTGTGTGGACTAAAATGTATGTGTTGATGTGTCGTGGACGTGTAGGCACAATAACTTAGACTTGTATGCATAGTTTATGAGTACAATAATGCTGTGTGTGTGTGTGCATGCTGAAGCCCTTGCTCCATTACTCAGTATCTGCATGTCGTGTTCTGTGAGATGTTGGTTCTGCTTCGCCCTGCAGGCACCTTCATTTTCCACCATGCTGTGTGCTACACTACACTACACTGCACTGCGTGAAAGTGTACGTCTGCACCCTCTCTCTCTATTCATCTACCTCCCCTGTCCTCTTTACTCTCCCACCACCCACCCCTCACCACACACACACACACACACACACACACACACACACACGCCTAATCAAAGCAAGGAGCTCTCTAGATTAGCACTTGAGAAAACTCCCTAAAGATATTCCTTCATTTTGACCATTTTCAGGTACTCTCTTTCCTCCCCGCTCCTCCTCCTCCCTCCCAGCTTTGAATTTTTAACCTCCCTACTGAATAAGAGATGTGGCGATCCTCGTGGGGGAAAGGAAAGTTGGAGAGAGGGCAAGAAATGAAGGGAGGGAGAAGGGAAAAGGTTGTCCCTAAACATGCTTTCACATTTATCCCCTAAAAACTCCACTCTGTTTGCTCAATAATGCATGGCCATCACTCACTCCCCCTTCCCCCCCCTCCTCTCATTCCCCCTCTTTCTTCATCTCCTTCATCTTCCCCTTGTTGGTTCCCCAAGCGCGCATCACTCCACCCAGCAGATTAACTGCAGGGTGAAACTGAGACTGGCAAAGCAGGGCGATGGTAGCAGGGCACCAGGGACTAACGGTGAAAGAAAGAGAGGGAGAAAGCAGATGAGTAATTTGTCATGGTGTGAATGGAGGTACTACTTTATGTATTGATCCCAGGGAGCGGGCTTTGAAGTTGTACCATCTCAGATGGGCCGTGGAGCTCGACTGGGCCTGAAAATTGGGAGTCGGAGACAAAAACTATCCCTGCCCAACCCCAAAATCTGCCCCCTCCTGTTTCATCGGGGCAAGAATCTGAAATATCGGTGTTTGACACAGGTGTAACCTTAATGTGCAGCGATGGCAGGAACGTGCTAAGAAGGAGGACTTGAAGCTGTGCCATTTCAGCTAAGATTAAATCACATCTCTAACGCGCTGCAGTACACCAGATATACGCTACCTATAACTACCGGGGGTCACAGGTTCTGCATGTGTACCGTGTCCGTCTTTTGTCTTCATGTGTTGAACTTAGAAGTGCTTTGTTTGCTGGAAGCGTTCCACTGTAGATGCTTCGCGAGCAGAGTGAACCTTTCAGGCCTTGTTGTGCATGCACATGGCGTCAGCAGCAACTCTGCCGTCTGTTTGGGGGAATGGAGTGGTACGCCAGAGACTTCTAAAGATCTCTCCAAGAATGTGTTTTTTTTTTTTTTAGTCTGTTCTGCAAAGTTTTTGAAGAAGCCAGAGTTTTTTTGCTTTGAAAGTTTCATGTTGATTTTTGCTCTCAAGCTTTACCTTCTCACTGGTTTCTTTGTTTCTCGCCTCAAAGAATATAGCAGCAAGAGCAACGGACCACAACAGCATCGCAAATGATACCACTAATAATAAAATACACATAATTCAAGTACTGGAAGATCTTGAAAACAAATCTCTGAAGTGATTTATTCTCTATATATATAGACCGTTTTCTTCCTAGCTAATTTCATTTGATTGAAAATCTAAAATGACACCGTGTTGTTGGCAGTTTTAAGGATATTCCGAGCTGTAAGCCGTCTGCATAGAACTACAAACGTGCTGCTTTTCCTTTCTTCCAGACTCTGAAAAAAATTGTGGGTAGCACTTAATGCAGCACTGCAGCTTTTATGGGAGAAAGTTCCTAAAAATGTTGTTGTTTGTTGGCTCACAAGGTAGCTGGCTAACCCAAGAAAGATAAAAGCCTGCCGCCACTATGAGAGAGTGCACATTTTTGGGGAGCTGGATTGATGATAACAAGTATGCTGCTTGATTGAAGCCAGTTGAAGGAAACAAACATGAAGGCCACTGCATTGTTTGCCAAAAAATATAAATAAAAACTACGTAGCATACAGTGGCGGAGGAGAGTAGCAGATATAAACTTGCATTCTGAGACTCAAGACTGCAATATTACAGATCAGTATTAATGCTGTTATACATCAGTATAAAAGGTTGTGATGTCAGCTGTTTGTTTCTTTGTTACATTACTCTTTAGTTTATTCTACATAGCCTTAATATGGCATTACTATGACTTTAGAAAAAAAAGAAGAAAGCAGGATAGATTACTGTCGGAGATGGAGATGGATGGAGACTGATCTTGGTTCAGTAGACTAGAAGACGGATGGCGTTATTGAGGGTGGAGTGAAGGAGAGAGGATGCAAAATGAATGAGGCCGGGAGAAGGACGAATGGAGGCAGGAGTGACGAGAGCACTGAGGGAAGGAATGACGAATGATCAGAAGGTGGAGAGACGTGAAGCGACCGCAGTGATTGAGGAGATGGATGTTGAGGTGAGGTAAAACAATGTGGACACAGAGTTTGAGTTGGCTGTGGGAGTGTGTGAGGGAGAGCTGGGCAGAGAGTTCAGTTGTAGTGGTGTGCTGCATTGCTGGCTGCTGCGATAGCTGCAGGAGACTCTGCTGCTCCTAACAATAGGAGACTTGATCAACACGTGTGTCCTGCAGGCCTTTTTCTCACAGTGTACACTGAGTGAGAGAACAGATGGACGGAGACCTTCTCCTCCTCTGTCCCTCGCTTCTTTTTTTTTTTTCCTCTCTGCCTTTCCTCTCAGAGGAGTGGAACATTTGAATGCCTCGCTCCTCTCTCAATGTTTGGCTCTCCACTAAATCCCTCCACTTCCCTTTCCTCTTTCTCTTCTCCAAATAGGTTATTTAGGGCTTAGTACTTAACTGTACACATGTTAGCGGTCAGTCAGCACGCACACAAACACGCACACGCGCGCATACCGCCGGGTTTCCTTAGAGATCGTCTGCTTAATACTTCATAGCACTTAGAGGCTTCAACAAGCCCCATGGTGCTCCACTGAGGTGTAGAACGCATGAAAGCATGCTAATCCCCCCCCCCCCCAACTCACTCCATCTATCCCTTTGTGACCCCCCCCCCCCCCCCCCTCCATATATATCCATCACACTACTTCCCTTTTCTGCCCCCCAATCGTCTCCGCAGCCAGCATGTTTTAATGAGCAGGGAGAACACAGCGCTGTACACGCAGTACAATATGTTACACATTATTCATTTATACTGTGGAGCTGGCTTTCCTTCAGACTTTTAGCCCAAATCTACTTGCACTTTCCGGAGGCCTTTATGTGTAGCTACTGTCCTCAAGTTCCCTTTTTGAAGACATTTTTATCAGTGACCACATGAAGATGAATGTTACCTGTTGGGTGCAAAGGATTCTCCACTTGAGGTAAAGGAACTGGCAGCTTGGTATGAATAACACAGTTACAGTAACATTTGGTAATAGTTTAGGTTCATGCCATTATCACATAGCTACAGCTAAAGTGTTGTAGCTTATCCAAATGTGAAACATGATTCTGGGTCATTTAACACGGCTCTGGTGTGTATTTGTTGCATAGTATCTGATTTCTTCCCGAGGTTCAGAAAGCAGTTCGATTTAATTTTTTTACCAAACGTGATAGTAATAGTCCAAAGTTGGAAGTGGGAGAGGAAGGGGTTAATCAGACAATGGTCCCAGGCCAGATTTAAACTCCACAATGAATCAAAAAACAGCAACGTACATTCCCTTTAGTCCATTTACAAGAGAACATAAACTTCATTAGTACTGGCGTCTAAGCCCTCTGGTTCTATTTCAGACTTCATAGTAATTCGGACTGCATCACATGGGACAGTTTGTGTGGCAGCTTTCAAAAAGAGGACAAGTCTGTGTGTCAGGGGACCCCGTGTCTGTTATGTGAGTAAGCACATATCCCCCACGAGTCCTCCCTTAAAATGTGTAAAGTTATGCTACCAGTCTGTGCCACTCGCCACAATAATTCATAAGCGTTTCAAGACCTGTCGTCTAGGGACTCCTTGCGCATTTGTGTATGTGTGTACACTTGTGTGTGTGTGTGTGAGAGACTATAAGTGAATGAGTGAATGTGTTTGTGTGCGTTTGTGTCATCGGGGACCACAGACACCGTCGGCTTCATTTCCCGACATCATGTAACTGAGGACAGGCTGGCGTTATGAGACCTCAAGCTGAGAAACAGTAAAGTGACATTATGCACACACACACACACACACACACATCAGGGTGAAGGGTGGAATCCTGGGCTTGTCATGCTCTGCGCCATAATCCAGTTTAGAAGGATTAATTAGGAATTAAGGAGTGTAATGTTATCTGTACGTGATCCGTTCACATGCGTGCACGCCCGTGCACGTTCACATATCTCACTCTGTTTGAGTGCGTATATAGGCCAAGGATCATTCAGACAACTAAAGTTTTTTTTTAATGATTTTTCTGACTATTACTTTCTTCTTCAGTTCTTTTTTCACTTCCTACCCTCTCTCTCTCTCTCTTCTTCTCTCACTGCCTTACTTATTACCATCTCCACTCTTCATCTGTCCTCACACTCTTTCCCTTCAACTTCCTTCCCGTCTTCTACAAACATCCATAAAATTACAATTTTTTCCGTCTTCTTTGCGGCCTTGTTTTCTGTGCCACCATTATCCCGTCCCTGAAGGTCCCGTGTAGGCTTTCATTCGGTGCTTTCATCCTTCCGGGCGAGCTTCGTCAGAGAAACAGATTTCTATAGTTCTGCCACTCTTTCAAGAAGGCTGCGGCATTCAGGTGTGCTTCTCTGAATGTCCATTTTGTGTCTCGCTCCTCATTCTTCATAGTTTGTCTTTATTTCGCTTTGTGAATAGTGCGACTGGGGAGCTGTGCTACTTACAATTGCTCGACTCGAGTCTCCTTTTCCTGCGTGAAGCAGCCCTGCTCTCAGACGAGCGCTGAGTGGCTTACCTTTTGTCCTTGAGACGATGCTTTCAGTCGTCATGCTTTTTTTTTCCGCCTCTCCACCCATCGAGATGCTCATTTGTGTATGCGTGGGCTCTTGTATGCCCCCATACACTGTTTGTGCTTTATCTTACACAATGATTGTACAGATAGATTGAAAGATGAAGGGCAATAAAAAGGCAATAAAAAAAGCGGGAGGATGAATAGGAGGGGAACAGAGACCGAGTAAGAAGAGGAAAAACACCGTGAGCGATGAGGTTGTTTGTGTCTGCATGTTTCCTGGACTGCAGTGGTGTGCCTGCCAGATGCAGTGAGGTGTGTGTTGATACTCCCTCAGGCAGATGGTAATGATATTGTTTTTATTAATGCCTGATTAAAGTTTTAGCGTGTGGCTGCTGGAGCTCTTAGTGCTTTTCTAACACTGCGCCTCCATCAGTCGTCAGTTCTCTTAACACCCAAATACAAAAATGCTGCGTCTCCAATTCTTCTTCTGCCAGTTTTTTTTCCCCCCCCCGTAATGAGCAACAAGTATTTAAATCAAAACGAGCAACACTCATCCTCTGACCACTGTGCTCACCATCAACCCTCCATCTCGCCTTCCATGCCTCTGCTTTACACTCTCTCTCTCTCTCTCTTTGTCTCCTTTCCTCTGCTCTCTGCTTCCCCTTTTCTTCCTCACTGTGTGCCTCCCTCCGGCACTATTGGCAGCATTCTGTCTCTGTCAGGTGTGTGTGAGATAGCCTTCACGCCGTTGACTTGGAGCAGATAGGCTTTTGGATGCCTCGGCCTCTATTCGACCAGTTCCTTAACTCTTCCCTTACCGGCCGATAAGGTGAAATCTCTTGCTCTCGTCATTCTCTGTAGATTTGATTGAAGGTTATGAGACATTTAATAGATCCTACCGGGTGCATGGTGTGTTTCAGCCCACTGCAAACAGTGTGCAATCAATTGCCACCATCTATTTCCAACGCTTTCTCTTTTTTTTTACGTTTGATTGCTTTTTTCTTAGCCTCTAGGCATCCATTTGTTTCAGCATGGCATAGAAATCAGCTTGTAAAGATTTTAAGTAAATTTCTTGAACTTTTTATTCCACTGTTCCTTGTATAGTAATGTCAGTGAAAGATGGTTTGAAGGTTGGCTGCTACACAGCAGTATATTTTCATGATATAGGTTGTCAGAAAATCAAAAACCTGGAGACCACAGTGGGACAAGCGTAATGTTAGGATTGTTTGAGTTAATGTTCGGTGGCTTAACTCCAGGTCACAAACACATTGCATTCACTGACGACAGTAACGTAACTCTGTGAAAGAAGCAGGCATATAGCGTTAGCTGTGATGGATTATGTACCTAAAGCAAGTTTAAAGTTTTAGCAGGTTGATGTTCATCCTGTGCTAAATCAAAAAAAAAGTTTCCAAAACTAGCTCTGCAACAAACTGCAAACTGTGGTCAGATTCTTAAGGCTAACATGTTTCAAGCTGTTTCATATTTACGCTTGCAGCAAACTGCAAACTCAGAGAAACATGGGGAATTCAAGTCACGTTTTGAGCCAACTGATGTGCATAAGTTCAACTTTTGCTCATCTTTTGCCACAAAACCACTCACTCTAAAACGAAATGTATTGTCTTTTCAGCTTGTCAGACGTTTTGACTTTGTACAACCCTGTGCACCACAACGCCGACTAAATGTGAAGTCAATGTTCCGACTAGGCTGTTTACATGGCTAATAGGAGTATTCACCTAATATTCCTGTTTACATCTCTGCCTACTTCGAAAATGTTAAACGAACCAATGGCGTACGTGTGTTATATATTGTATGAGTCTGCATGTAAACATAGTCAAGGAGCTGGAAGCTGCTCGTGGCTCTAGAAGGGGGTGACATTATAGTTATCACATGGTTCAATATTAATGACAAGAAGATCTTGCAGTGGAGCTTTGACAGGCCAGAACATGTAGACTCAGATATATACGGGACTGTTTTGGGGATATCAAGATATATTTAACTAAAATGCAGTTAAGTTATTCATAAAACAAGTAGATATTCAGTGTAAAGATGTAACTTGTGTTAGCCATATCGTTATTACTCGTCTTACAGTGGCTGTAGCTGTGTTACATTTCAGATTGTGTGTTTGTTTTTGTGAAAGAGGAAAAAAAAAGAGAGAGAGAGTAAACAAGGCCAGCTCTGCCTTCAGGCTGTTTGGCCCCAAACTCTCATCAGCCTGCTGGTGCTGAAACAGAACCTTCTGCCCCTTGCCACCGTACAACCACACACACACATCATAGAGCACTACAAACACATGCATTCATAACACGAATAATGAAAGTTTGTCACGAAATCATCTTCCCCATCTCTCGCCGTCACATCCTCACTTGTTTTATCAGTGCATCCCATCTCCTTTTATCCACCTCCCTAATCTGTGTGTGCCTCTATCAGACGCTCTCTATTCCCATATCTTGCCTCTGAGACGAGCTCTCTTTTCTCACTCCTCCACTCCCTTCATCCTTATCTTGTTTCCTCGCACCCCCATACATCCACCAGCTTTAGATTACTTTGAGAATGTTTCTTGTCCCCTCTCTCCTCTCCTCTCTTCCATTTCTCTCTCTCTCTCTCTCTGTGTGTGTCTCCATCCCTCTCTACCCCCCCCTCTCATCTCTCTCCTCTCCACGTCTCCCTCTCTTCTCAGCGGTGGTTTTAATGCATTATGAAAATGGACTGGGGCTATGAAAGCGAAACAGGACAAGTTTGGCTGTTTAATGTGACTCCTTTCACTCCTTGTCTGCCTCATTGGCACCCCGCGTTTCTGTGTGTGTGTGTGTGTGTGTGTGTGTGTGTGTGTGTGTGTGTGTGTGTGTGTGTGTGTGTGTGTGTGTGTGTGTGTTCATGCTGCTGTGTGAAGTTGTGCTTTCTGTGTGCATATTGGTATGTGTGTGCCACACACACACACACACACACAAACATTTCTTTGGCTGTTTTTTTTCCGCCGTTAACACTGAAAGCTGAATGTGAGCAACGCATCGGCCGGTCTTCAGATACGTCGTGACACGTTCCTGCTCTTTAACGTGAACTTCCAGCACTCTTAGCGCACACACGTGCACACACTTTGGGCGAGCATTACACGGCATGAATAATAGAAGAGAAAGGCAGACGGCGTGGAACACATGTTTCCCTGAGACGCGTTAATGGAAAACAGTGTTAGCGCATGAATGAAGCCGGGTGTTTAGGAGGCAGAGGATAAGTTGGACCCTACAGGGTGGTGTGACCTGGATGCCCGTCCGCCCAGTTCCACCTCTCTCTGACATTTGGACCGACGTCTACTTCAATCCCTCCACTATTCCGGTTGTGTTTAATTTGTGTGACGTGAAAGCTCCTTATCTCTGGAGAGAGGGCGATCATCTCGTGAAGAGACGTGGAGCCCGATGAACGAGTGTTCAAACTGAGGCCGGCTGGTGACGACACAGCAACTGTTGGTTAGCTGCTGTGCTGCGTTTGACTGAGAGAGAATGGGGGAGGGGGGGGGGGGGGTGTTAAGAGTTCACTGACCCACCTCATACCTTAATGTCAACTTATTCCAACTAGATTTGCCGAAGCTGGTTTGTGTTTGGTGCTGGAAGTGAAATGAACTTCTACTGTGCTACTTGAGAGAACCGCAGCATGGATTTAAAATAGCCTCAGTCTTTTCTTGTCATTTCTTTTCTTTTCCTTTTCTGCCTCCTTGCCACCTCCTCTCTTGCTCACGCTTTCTCTCTGATGTTGCAGAGCGAGTGTGTATGTGTGGCTGGCGATGGATATTCTGAGCGCGGGCGGCATGTGTGTGTGTGTGTGTGTGTGTGTGCATCAGGGTTTAATTGCGGTGTGCATAGAAACGAGTGTAATTAGCCGGCGCTCGCTTCCCTGCCGCCCGGCTAACAACCAGCATCCCCTCTGTGCTTGCTCTTTCTCTCTCTGCCTTTCTTCTTTGTCTCCCTCCCTCCCTCTCTTGTCTCATGCCTGTTGCCACAACGACGAGCCCCACTCCGCCATTGTTCCCCGCTGTTCTCCAAGAACAAAGGAGGAAGCTATTAGCTCCCTGAGAGAGAGGAGTGGTGGAAATGGAGGAGCGAGATAGAGAGAGAGAGAAAGGATTGCTGTAAGGGTGATGAGATGAGAGTGTGAGAGTGAATTGGGGGAATCAGCGAGCGAGGGAGGGAGAGGGAGACGGGCATGGAAGAAGTGAACAGAGAGACAGAGTTAGAGGACGAGAGTTTTGGAGATTTACTCTGAGGAGTAGAAAGGGAGGGAAGGAGAAAGCTGGAGAAAGAACATGTGAACAAGACTTTATGAGAATTAGAGGACAGACGGATTAGAGGAGGAGAAAGGCTTGTGGGGCAGCAGAGAGAGCTCTGCTTTTCCTCCTCCAGGAGACAAAAGTTATTTAATTTCATTCAGAGAAACATACTTCTCTTCTACACAGTTTCATCCCATCTACCTTTTCTCTTTCCCCTCCCCCCCCTTTTGCCCTTTCTCAGTCCGTTCCAACCAGAACTCGAGTCTTTGTGTGTGTGTGTAAACGTGCACACTTTGCACTTTTCATACACTCCTAGCTTGTGTGTCCTTGCCCTCCATGCCCGTGAGTGTGTTTGTACTCTGTGTGAGGGTCATTAGTAGCGAGTGTAGGCGGGTAATGCGCTGTCTGCAGCGCCGGCCATCTGAATGTTAACAGATTGTAACGCAGGACAGAAAGTGAATTTGGTTTCCCAAGGAAAATGGAGCAAATTACACTTTTATAGCTCTCTGCCACTATCCTTTGCTCCTGCCATTACTCACTGGGTGTAGCCAGGGAGAGATGAGGGGAGGGGGAGAACGGGAGAACAAGTGATTGGGAAGATGTCCTCACTGAGGAGGACGCTTTAGGTGTGATGGTGAAGCCGTGGTTTATGGGGAAACGCAGGGACAGCTTTTTAAGTAGTTGATAACCTCCATCTCTTCTTGACCTTGTGCTACAGTAGAGACACAGCTCAGGGAGGAACGCCTGCTATTACCCCGAGGGAACGTTAGATAATTGTCAAGATTGCTTCCCCCCCCCCAGTTGTAATTTGCAATACCCATACACGTGTAATCCTTAAAGTATAGTCCAAATGTGCACCTCTACTGTACCGTTATTATTTCTGGATTTAGATATGTTGGTATTCCTCATATTTACAGTTTTTAATGTTAAATACAGTCACAAGGTTTTCTAGCTCAGCAAACACACAAACGTGTGTATTCCGAGTATTTGTCTACAAAGCCCCAATAAAGCCTCTATAACCTATCCTCAAATATACATTTTTTTCCTGATTCTCTAACAGTTTTTTAAATATTTACCGTTCTCTTTGTCGTTACTGATTTTTTTTTCTTCTCTCTATGCAACGTGTGAAAAGCTCCAAAATGTTTTTATTTATTTGTAGCAACATTTAACATGAAAAACCTACTTTATTGTGTTTTTCTTGGTCATTTGGAATTCATTGTTTATTATGAAGACACACGATGGCTTTCAGAGTTCTCTTTTTCAAAACAGCAAACACTTCAGAAGACAACAAGTCAATAGGAAATAATCAAGCCAGTAGTGTGATTCAACTTGACCGCAAAGTGAAAATATCATCGTGACATTCAAAAGTTTATTTGCGACATCTACATATGTTCTCCCTGATGGTGACAAATTAGCAGTAGGTCATTGCTAATGATGACTGACAGCCAGTGACATGCGTTGACAGATCTCAGGCTGTAACAGATTGAGACAACGTGAGCTTCACAGTCTGACAGGACGAGCTGCTGATTTAACGTGCTGAAGCTTAACTGCCACCTGTTGCTCATTTACACCGGTTTATAACCTTAATAGCTGCTGTCTACCAATCTAAAAATCACCTGTCTATGATTGATGGTACATAGCCAGCTCTGCTTTATGGGAACGATAACAACGTAACACAACTTTGACCGATGAGACGGCTTTTGCTCAAACTTCCTGATGTGCAACATCTGTATCTGTAGTGGAGTCTTGAATAACTCTGGATCTACCCCGTTGACCTTTTGGTCAGTGTTTTACTCATTAAAGTTTGATTTCCTTTTAAGATTCACATCGCTCATGCTCACCCTAACACGATGCATATATTATCTAATTCACAGCTGGCTTTTTGACACTGTTGAGTGTTTAAATTTTAACGACTGTGGCCAAAGTTCAATACTTTAATAGAATTATAGAATTGTAGATTAGACATATTATATTTCTAATGCTTAGTTAATATCCTGGTTCTTTGAAACTTATTTAAAACTCAATATATTATCACTTTTCCTTTGCTGCCGTGTGTGTGTGTGCGCCTGGCATTAACTGTCTAAAGTTAAATAAACAGAATTTAATTAGCGTTCTTTAGGTTTTGTAAACCGTGATGATTTGGGGATATTGGAGGTATTCGATACTTCAATGGATTTGCTCTCCGTCTCTTACAAGAGCGTTGTAGACGACGTCAGGATCCTGACTCACCATCAAGTCATAAAGAAGGAACATGGCAGAGAGGAAAAGATGGCTTTTGATTTGGGAATTAAAGCAAAGCTCGAGTGAAACAGCAGTCAAGGTTGGCTCAAGGGCGACATTTCCCAGCCAGGCAGTGAATGTGTCAGTGTACCAGCACACACACACACACACACACAGACACACACACACACACACACACACACACACGCACACGTATACACCATCGTATGAGGATTCACCCGCCTGACCTGGCGCCTCTGATTCCCTCCAGTGGGAGACGGGGAATATCTTTCCTGGCGATGTGTTGCTTCTTAGCATCAGAAAGATTGTCTTCCTTCCTCCTGGAGGGAGCAATGATGAGGAAGTGTCTCCATCACTCCAACCCCACCGGTCTGCTGCTGAATGTCCCCCCCCCCCCTTCTCTCTTCCTGTATCTCCCTCTCTCTCTCTCCATCTGGTACCCTCCCTGAGCTGACATTTGCTGTCAGGCAGCCTTATTATTTTGTTCTTCAGGTTTCTGATTAGGATTCTCTTGTTCCCTTCCTTTCGCTCTGTCTCGGTCCCTCTCCCCTCTCTTGTCTTCTTCTCTTCTCTCTGGCCGAAAAAACAACTGTCCAATAATGTTTCCTTTACTGCTCACTTTTTTCTGTCTTTCTTTGCCGCATTCAATTTGGCATAATCTAATTCAGTCCATCTCCCACTATCCCATCTACTATTACACCTCTCTCATCTCTCTCCGTCTCACTGTGTTTTTAAAGGTCAGTTTTCCTTTTCTTTTCTTTTTTTTCCTGTTTCGCCCGCCCTCTTTTTTTTTCCCTTCTCCCCATAAAGTTCCTGCTGCAGTCGCTCCCAAGGACTGTGTGTCTCTGGCTTTTAATTATACTCTGTGGGCCCTCTGTAGAAACATGCACACATGCAGGTTTAAGCTCCCTCCCACATGCTCGGACGTGGAGCAGACGTGCGCAGAGTAAACAAAGTATGCTCGGCCGTGATCGTCCAGCTGTTGATGGTGTTCCTTCATACACACCTAGTTTAAAAAAAGATATGTTTGAGCTCGTTATCGCTGATTATTCAACCACAGGTTGATTATCCGGCAGCGGTAGTAAGTGGATATTTAGTCCGTGCTGAGGTCCACCAAAGTAATCATGCAACGAGACGGGAGAGGGTTGTCATGGTGATGAGCATCCCTTGAGGGCATATTCCCCCCCCCCCCCCCCCCTCATTCTCTGTATCCTGTCCACTCACTGTATTTTTCTTTTTCTCTCTTGGTCTCCCTCGTTTAGTCTTTCTGTCTTTGTCTCCCTCTCCCCCGTCTCTCCCTCTCTGCCTGTCACACTCTCTGTTCCCTTCTTTTGTCTTCACGTCTTTTTCCCCTCTTTTCTCTTAATGTCTTCTTTTGTTCCCCGTACTTCTTCTTGTTTCTCTTTCCCTCTCCCTTCTTCCGTCCCCGTGGTTCTCACCTCTTGTCCGGCCGTCGAGGGAGGGAGAAGCAGAGGAGGGAAAGGAATGCTAATTTAGTCACTATAGCGACAGAGTGCAGAAGGAGAGATGGAAAGAGAGAGAGAAAATGTCACTCGTCTGAGCGGAAATGAGATGGCCGTTGCACTCTGTGTCTGTGTGTGTGTGTGTGTCTCAACAGAAAAGATCAGGATGACAGT